>CAJHZI010000299.1:305000-322500 GCA_905160935.1 Enchytraeus crypticus | reverse complement strand
TAGTAGCTAGTAGAAGTAGCTAGTGTTAGCGTCAGTTTCCTCACTCGAAAGCGATGTCTGTTATACGGGTAATGGTAGACATCAGGCCGCCAACTGTTAGATACTTGCAAAATAGTTATACAACACAAAGAAGATTAAACGTTATGTGTTTCTAGCTAATTATTACTATGATTTATTTATTTTAATTTACTGTTATTTTATTGCATTCACATATTTAATTAATTATAATTAGTTATTGTTTAAGTGTTATTTATTTGAGAGAGAAAGAGAGAGAGAGATAAAAGTGTCGTGTAGCAGCCTATAGCGTATAATTTTAGCTACTGTATATTAGCTGTATGGGCACCATAAAGTAGGCCTACCTGACATTGACATTTGATGAGCAAAAGAAAGTTAAAGCTTGATCAATATTATTGCATACAATGCCATGTAAAACATGTACTAAACTGCCTACAAGCAGCTGCCACTTCTACAACAAGTAATTACTAAGATCTATTGTTGGGTTATTTACGACACGAGGGAGGAAATCATTTGGGATTTGAACCCCGGGGCTATTTGTAGGGTTGTGTTAATTGTCGTTGTACTTCCACTCAAATGAACATTAACTCCACAGCTACAAGACGAGGCGTGAACGACTGAGTCAATTCTTGTGAGGAAGTCAACGACAGTGGAGAGTCTTTCTTTACAGTCTCTTCAACTGAGAAAATTGCTAAAACCCGACATGTACCAGACAGCCGTTCTAAAGTAATAACAACAACTAGAGTGCTATAGGCATCAATGACAACATCGAACACCATTGAGTCAAAAAAGAAGTAAGCTTCTTTGCTGTACTTGGCCTCCAATTTGTACTGACTTCTCAGCATAATTTCTTTTACAGATTGGTCTGGGTGAATTGATCTGCAGTGATGTGTGTTGTGGGGACGTCACTGACATCATCCTTGGATGAGGAAACTAACGTTAAACTTTTATCATTATTATTATTATTATTATTATTAGAACGCTGTACAGGATAATGATGAGACACTGGATTATATAATAGGCCTACTCTTCTACTCTCACTTATCTTTAATCCCACTTCTCTGCTAGGTTCGCTTGTCGACATCCATGCCTCCAATTGCCGTTTTCGTGATCGTCTTCCTAATTGACCTTTACTATGCGCATGTCCTCGATTATTCTCTCCAGTCAGCACTTCTAGAATCTCTTTTTAGAAGCGTTTAAACGCTTCTTTTGTCTCCCTCTCTGACGACGACCGTGTGGATTCAGGTAAATCGCTGTCTGGATCACCGAATGATTGTCTATTCTCGTCGCTGTCATGTTGGATTTTGATACTGGATTATGATACTGGATTATAATACTGTACTGGATAATAATATAGCACTGGAATATGATACTGTACTGGATTTTGATATTTTATTATACTGCTGTATTGTATTATAATACTTTACTGGATAATAATACTGTACTGAATAATAATAGGTCTACTGTACTGGATTGCAATACTATACTGGATAATAATACTGTACTGGGTTATGATACTGTGCTGGATTATGATACTGTGCTGGATTATGATACTGTACTTCACTGAATTTTGACCTGTTGTGCTGAATCATGATACTGTACTTTACTATGATCTATTTAATTTCGGAATCGCTACTATCATACAACCCCATTGACGCAATAAAGTCTAACGACGTTGAATATTTAGCCGATGATAGAATTCAGAGGATTATAGGACGATAAAATTGGGTTAACAGCACAGTATTCTCAGGGAATGACACCCCTTCGGGCCCTTCCCTCTGTAAATGTTAGTCAAAGCTGAGGCAGGCATAGTGGCTCACCTCGTCAAAAGCAGAATCCCCGAAGAATAATGAAATATCGAATGGAATGTTATACATGATTTAAATATACACTCGTATGTGGGCATGAAGAGGAAAACGGAAGATAGAGATGAGTAGATGTATTATACACAATGGACCTGCCAGTAGGAAGTGCAACTAAGAGAGAGAGAGAGAGAATACTGAGGACGAGTATGCCCTGATTTACAAGTATACTGATGGCAGTATGCATTACTACATGTTATCGATTAGAAAGTAGGAGATGACTATCTCGAACAGTCTTTTATAAATTCAATAAAACAGCGACGATAGACTGAAATCTCGCCCTAGTCGCCTATTTGTGCTCAAGTCTTTAAAGCGATACCTATGTATACCTCGTTAACTCTGAGTTAATTCAGCGAAGATCTTTGCCTGACAGGTAATGTCAATAGTGCTATAGAAAGCTAATGTCGTAGATTAGTGATATTAGATATTATCAATGCATTCCAATGAGCATCCGTTTAACTTTTAATACCTTAGCACTTTAGTGTTTAAGTTAATAGTTCAGAGAGTACGTCTGGACTTCAAAAGTGACATACAATTGTATCTTTTGTGAATGTTAGGTAGTTTTCCAGACGCTTTCATAATGCTGACGACTTCTTCAGTCATCCTTATTAGATAAGGATCAGTATGAGTACCCCGACCGCGGATCAGTATGTGTGGGGTTCAAATCATGAGCTCGCCCGTCACTGACATCCATTTCGAGGAAGGAAACTGACATTAACATTAATTTTACCAGCTTTTTATTCTTATGCGGCTTTACTTGATTCCATATTGCTCGATATTGTCATTGATGACGGTGACACTTTAATTTTTGTTGCCCAAATGATTTGCCATTGTGTATGTTTGTATATTACCATTTTTTGATCACCTGACTGGCTTTCGTTTAGGACCCTACTTCTCCTCAGCACATTTATTTCGCAGATTGGCCTGGGTGAATTGATCTGTAGTGATGTGTGCTGTCGGAGACGTCCCTGACATCATCCTTGGATGAGGAAACGGACGTTAACCCTTTATTATTATTATTTATATATTTATTCCGTATAGTTACACACATGACATAAGCATGTGCAGTAGAGTTTCCTTTTTTACTTGCTGTTTTTTAGTTTTCATTATTTCCTTCTTTTCCTATCCATGGTTATTTGAAATCGTTGCCTATGGTTGGCGCTCAAATAGAAGCCGGCGCGGATTAAAGAATAAACTTCCAACACCTTTCGGAATTTTGTCTTTCAAAGTTGATCTTCCACTCGGTCGTCCAAAGTGGTAGCCCAAAAAGTTCTAACCGCGCGCAACGTGGCTTTACTTCGTTCAATTCACGCGCAGTGTAGCCGAGCGCGCTAAATCTCTCTTTAATGTAAGTAATTTTTCATATACGATACGACACGAAGTTCTAAGATAGCCTATAAACAGAAGTTTGCAAAAAGTCCTCAGTTTTCTAAAGTGTCGGGAATCGCATTATTTGACATCCTGAGTTAAACCTGATAAACATATGAAAAACATAATGGCAGTGAAATGATAATCTGTGATGATATCAATCACTTTAAATCTTTAGCCATTAGACAATTTAGTCAATTATTCATGTTACCAGTCCTATGAATGACTGTACTGTAAAGAAAAAAGTTTACTTTTTCAGTGCAATATTCGAGCTAAAGAGGAGCGAAACTAAGATGTTCAAATTTAGTCAATCAGGCTGTAGAATGCAATTGTAAACATTTTATGAAGGTTTAGATGAAACAGTATATATGATATATGCACATTATGCATATATGTATATGCTTATGTACCTTGGACCTGCCAATTGGCAGAACACTGGACATCGTCGTTTTAAATTCTTAAGCAAATTTTCGAATTTTCCCCTAAAAAATAAAGTGACGACCTTATTTTAGGATGCAAGCACCCTTCTTCTGAAATACCTCCCTAAGGGGGGTGTTTTGGAACTTTCGTAGGGAGTATCCCGTAGTTTTCAGATAGAATTTCTTATCTGGGGAGTTAAAAAATCGCTGTCCCAGTCTGTCCCAGTCTGTCCCAGTCTGTCCCAGTCTGTACCAGTCTGTCTCAGTCTGTCCCAGTCTGTCCCAGTCTGTCCCAGTCTGTCCCAGTCTGTTCCAGTCTGTCCCAGTCTGTCCCAGTCTGTCCCAGTCTGTCCCAGTCTGTTCCAGTCTTTTCCAGTCTTTTCCAGTCTGTTCCAGTCTTTTCCAGTCTTTTCCAGTCTGTCTCAGTCTGTCCCAGTCTGTACCAGTGTGTACCAGTCTGTACCAGTCTGTGTCAGTCTGTACCAGTCTGTCTCAGTCTATCCCAGTCTGTGCCAGTCTGTCCCAGTCTGTTCCAGTCTGTTCAAATATATCTCAATGTGTCCCAGTCTGTCCCAGTCATATCGTTACAGACGGTACGAAACAGATTGTGGTCCGAACCCTAAATGTTCTATTTTCCGGTGGTCAGCTAGATAAGATGTGTTTCATTTTCCCTGAAGTCCGTTGTTCTAGTTTCTACAGACTGTTTGATACTTTGTATTTCTGGGAATTTTTTATTTTCTTTCTTTTAAATGTTTATTTCTATTTGTATTTGTCAGTGATTTGGTGTTGATGCTGAAATGTAACACATCTCTCTCTCTCTCTCTCTCTCTCTGGCAAAAGGGACCCTTTCTGTAACTAGTAATCGGCAAATTATATCGATGGGCTGTAAAATTCGCCATAAAACAAACTATCTAACAGCTCAAATATTCTTTCGAATATTTTCTAATCAATTAATAAAGATTTAATGCCCGTTTTCTTGTTCCTCCACCCGTAGACGATATAAGAAAAGTCGCAAGATTAACAGCTAGCATAGCAGAGGCGAGCTAATGATAGCACATTGCAGCTAATCCCGGCCCAAGTCATGCTGGCATATTATCCCATGACGCTAGATGTTCTACAACAAAGTATTCATTGTCAGATTTCAGGCGCTGTGTTGGTTTTTCAATTTCTTTATTGAAATCTACTGAGTGCTACGAATGACGTTGTAATTGAGAGTTTAGATTAAATATTTGCACTTGTATTTAACTGAGACACTTGTGACAAAAGTGTTCTCTATTCTTCGTTGCAGGGTTTCAAATTCGATATTTTCTTATAACTTATAGACTGAGTGCACATCAATGGGTTTTACTAAGTGTTCGTCTAATATTGTATGACAACTCTGGCCATAATATCCTACTGTTCATAATACATTTAATTTTAATTTCTTTTAAAGTAGCTATCCTACAGCAAAAGTGAAGGCTTTGACTTCACGATATTTCTGTATTAACACACAGATAATGCACTATGCAATCCAGACATAACTATTTCATTTATTAACAGAAGCGCTATGGAGACATAAAAGACATTCAATAATAATAACAACAACAACAACAATAATAACCATATTTTTTCATAACCACAATTTTTCTGTATTAACTTCAATCCAATGAGGCGCAGACCTTAAAGTTAACTACATAACTTTTAAAGACTAATACTCATTGCAGCCTAGTGGTTGGAGCCAGTGGCCAAGTCGGTAAGATATTCGACCGAGGATCAGTATGTACGGGTTTCAAATCCTGGGCTCTCCCGTCACTGATATCGCTTTCGATTGAGGAAACTGACCTTAATCTTAGCTTTAGCATCGTTAGTCTAGCTCTAAATATACTTATCATATGCAAGTTGTATGAATCCGCGCTATTAATCTGTATTAACTTCAATCTATACCACGCTGTCCCTCAGTAGATGAGTATTATTAGAAAGTGAATCGAGTTTGGGAATTGAACCTCACGAACCGGAGTCTATCTAAGTAACGGATCTGATTGCTTCCGGTGCCCCGGGTTGACCCGGTATTAGTGAAATCCCTCCTAGAGCATCTGATACTAGTACGTTATCACTCCCGTAGAGTAGAATGCGCTTTATAATTATTATTATTATTAATAACGAAAACTTATATAGCAGTGTCATGGCTGAACTCGGTCTTCGAGACTACAGAAAAGATATCTGAACTAGTTAAAATGTCTATATATGAGCGGAACTTTACACCATCCAGCAACACTGATTCCTGTCTTCGTATACAAAATACTTCTAATAAACATACGTACGTATATAGTAGTTTTATCTAAAAAAAACCACGCGACCACAATAGTGTTTTGACACCACGACGGAAAGCTAGATAGGTACACTCATATCTCAGACTATTAGGTATATAACTTTTCATCATGCGGGTATTATGGACCATGATTTGAGGAAGACTAAGATTAGAAGGATTGGTAAATATTTTTATGAAGTTAGTAACTGCGTGTATAAATAAATAGCAGGTATAAGAAGAGAAATATGGGAGATAGATAAACGCGTATAAATTACGCGCATTAAACTGAGCTGTCATTGTTAGCTGAGTGCAATGTGGTGACGTAATATGCACAAAAACACACATACACACACACAAACACACACACACACAACATAGAAAGAGAGATAGATAGCGCGGGAGAGAGAGCAAGAAAGAGATAGAGAGACAGATATAGGCCTATGGATTAACTTTACAAAAGTGTAAAAGAGATCTAAATTTGATATGAATCTGATCTTAATGAAAAATATATAAATAAGAGAAAACGAGAGAGAGAGAGAGAGAGAGAGAGAGAAGGAAAGAAAAGAATAAGAGCAGAACAGAGAAGAGATGATAACAATGAGAAAAAGAGAAAACGACAGAAGAAGCAACTGGTATCACAATTATTGTCACAATTAGTTTAGTGGCGCAAACCTAATCCTGATTGCTCCATGCTTTGTGTTCATTCAACTGTGTCCATTCAGCTTACAAATGTATTACTGCTCTGGTTTTATTTCAATTTTATTCTTATCTTTAAATTTTATATAATATATCTTTATTCAATATTTTATTTATTTTATATTTTAGTTGCATATTTTTAATGTTAAGTTTAATTTAAATTTATGATTAGTTTTTAATTATATTATTACTTGTGAAGCTGTTCATGCTTGGTGCGCAACTAAATATTAAACGGTGCAAATTTATCACACGAATATGTTACTGTTCTTAAACAGACTGGGGTCAGTTATAGATTACTCCCTAGGGCTCAGGAGTATCGATCAGGGTCCTATGGGTGGACATTAATCTATCAAGTAAAACCATAACGAAAATACAAACTGTAAAATCAGTAAAACAAGGAACATCTGCAAACAACTGCGCAAAGTCTGACATATATTGGAACACATCAAGCTAAGTAAACGCTCTTTGGACTGATTTTCTTGATTTTGGTTTATGCACTGTTTTGACATTATTTTACCTAGCGACTTAGACTTGCCTCAATAGTTTTCCATGTTGTCATGGAAGACAGTAGCACTTTTATTTTCAATGGCTAAAGTGGGAATTTAGAGCTAGGGGAACGCTCAGAATATTTTGGGTCCACCTGTAATGTATTTACATCAATTGACGGCCCTACTATAAACACCCTTACATATCAAAGTAAAGGTACTAAGGGTGTTAATTTGTTGTTATTTGTGATGGGTATTAGCGTAACTACTCATAAAAAATAATGACAATAATAAGCGGTGGTAAAAATGGGGAAGCCCAGGGTAACTGTGTTCCCCTAGCTCCCATTTTTTCTGACTTACGTTCTCCTGCTATGAACCCATATTATACATGCACGTGTATACTAAGAAAAAGCCCAGGGGAACACACTTACCCTGGGCTTCCCCATTTTTACCACCGCTTATTATTGTCATTATTTTTTTATGAGTAGTTACGCTAATACCCGTCACAAATAACAACAAATTAACACCCTTAGTACCTTTACTTTGATATGTAAGGGTGTTTATAGTAGGGCCGTCAATTGATCCTCTACGCTTGTAAATCGACAGAGAACTCCACAGCGCCTTGACATATTGCCAGCTATGATCTCATACGAACGATTGAGATAATAAATCGCAATATAATCACAGTTTTATGTCTGCCTTCGAAACCTTTAATATCATCATCGCCTTGAGGAGAAATATTTACTGCAACTGAAGGTCCAATCACGTTATCACATGGACACAGTTCAGAAGAAAATGATGCCAAGTTCAACGCTAGTATTCTCACCACAAGGTACCGTCAGTAACTGCATAATTGGGATAACTTTTGTAGCTTAATCTGACTTAATATAGGCCTGACGATAATAAAGTTGTTTCAAGATGTTCATGGTTAATATTATTCAACCAGGAGTAAAACAACTCAACAAAATTAACAATTTATTATAATACAGTAGAATACCATTATAGTACAGCTGAGGAAGGCAACAGGAAATATATTATACAAAAGCTGCAGGCTATTTTAAGGTGTGGATATGGCATAGCCATTTGTGAAAGAATTAACTCGTTAATCTATGGTGTGCTCTTTATGGAGCGTGAAAAGCAGCATGTGAGTATGAATTTGTATCATAGACCTGCCTATTGGCAGAACAGGTGAAACAGATAATAGAATGCAATATAATGCACTAAAGATTTTACATCTGCATGGTTCCTCACCCGAGGTTAATGTCAAGGACGTCTCAGGCAGCACACTCAACTACGAGCAGTTAGTAACAGTTAGTAAATACAGAGATCGAAAAGAAAGCGAGATCAATAACAGTGCAGTCCATATACCGGAGATGATCTTAGGGGAAGATTACAGCACTAGAAATATTCATACATGCCAATATACATGTATTTGAATACATGAATTTTTTGTATCGCCACTGAATGAAGCCAGTGGCGATATCGGTAAGATACTCTACCGCAGATCAGTATGCTCCGGGTTTAAATCCAATGCTTTCCCGACACTGATATCGCTTTCGAGTGAGGAAACTGACGTTAACCTTAATTTTACCAGCTTTATTCAGAATGCGATGCCAAGTTGACGAACTATCTACTGTAGAACTGCTTGGCTAAGAACTTGGGATGGGCATAATCAACTGGACCACTCTTACTATGAACGTGATCAACATCCAGCAGCTGTTCTAGGCAAATAGAGACCGATGGATGGTCCGATCAATCAATAAACGAGAGTTTAATATCCGGTTATTATCCGAAGATTATGCAAGAAACGTTCGATTATAGATTACCCTGCTGTTCACGTCTATAGCATAGCAGCATGATAAGGCACATTGTAGCTCGAGTCACAGCGAGAGTAACTGCAAATATATTAGACCTTAAATATATAATATAATATATATATATATAGCATATATGGTAGACCCATAATATATAGTATATAGAACATATATAGTAGACCGCCTGAGGAAGGCAACGGGAAACCACCTCAGAAGCCATACTTTTCTCAAGCTATAGTCTACATAAGGTACGGATAAGACATAGACTTTGTGAAGGGATTAACTTGTTGATCTAAGGAGTGCTCTTAAGGAGCGAGAAAGCAGACTTTGAGTATGAATATGTACCTTGAGCCTGCCACTTGTCACTGCACTGAAGAGAGTAGACCGCAATTATTGGTATGTATGTATAGTAAACCGTAATTTCTTCTGGGAAATGATCAGATCAAATCTATCTGAAGTTTGTGTTAATTGAGAATTTCTAAAATAACAAGCCATAAAGCTTAACGCATATTTCGTTATCACCTGGGGTCCTGTTAAATATAACCCGGCTGAGATAGTACATCTGGTAAAGATAATGTTAACGTCAGTTTCCTCACTCGAAAGTGATATCAGTGACGGGATAGCCCAGTATTTTAACCCCGCACGTATTGATCTGTGGTCGAATATCTCACGACATCGCCACTGGCTCCAGCCAATGGTGATGTTGAGTGGCATTTGATAGAACCGATGACCTCACTTGTATGAGGCAAGCTTGATGCCCCATCGGCCATCTAATCAATATTCTTGACGGGTGGACGGTAATATAATGGCACTTGAGAGATTCTGGAACTTAAATTACAAAGATATTAGGCTCAAATATAAGCCAATCTCGAATGCATGTAAGTGACTTTTAATCTTCTGCAGCTACAACGTTTAAAGTCTTGGTGGATACAGAGAAAGTTAGTTTGGCAGAGGTATTCGTGATTTTCCACTTGTGTGACTGCGTCCGATCTCAAACCATGAAACACAATTATCATTTTGAGGAGTGCACTCTAACCTGTCTGCCGGGTGGTCTGTTTACGTTGTCTTACAAGTGAAACAGTTACCTGGATTAATGTATACGCTTAATAAATATTGAACGACATTTAATACATTTTGACGGGTAGGATATTTATTTCTGTAAGCCTGATGTTATCTTGGGTGGATTTCTTTTGAAGGAGTTTCCCGGTAGGTGGGGTATTCCTTAGCCAGGTTCTCCTGAGTTAAAAATGCATGCACAAAGATCAGCACATGCCGGAAGATTAATCGTAATTTAGTCCAGAGCGACTGACTGTTCTCAAAGACCTCGACAGCAACTAACTGAGGACCAACTTTCTTGTGATCTGCTTCATCGCCTCGCCGGTCCCCAGCGAATTATGATAAGCCTGTCGGGGGCAAGACAGCGTACTATTCAGTTCCGCCATATTGTCCGCTGCGATGAACAAGAAATTACTCGATTGTTTGATAGACAAACTTTCACTTCGTTCTGTCTTCTGCTTCAATGCTTACAACAGAGGAAGAATCGAATAAAATAATGTACCACCAGACAATAGTTAAAGTGGGAATTGAGATCTAGGGGAACGGTCAGAATTTATCGGGCCCCTATAATAATAGTAATTTGAATTAGAAGAAGAACAAGAATAAAAGGAAGAAGTAGAAGAATAAATGTATTTATGAAGTGATGCGCTATGCTAAATGCCAGAGTTTCACTGAATGGACATAGAAGGTAAATAGCCAGGTGGTATAATGCCACAATCGGTGTAGCGATCAAAGCTCTGCAATTCTGGAGTAGGAGCGACCAATTGGTCTAAATCACAGAAATCATCATCATTTGGCTACAAGTCTCTTCACTCTCATATCTGCATCAGTCGCCTCTTACGACCACCTGCAGTTATCGCTAGGTTTAATTATATATTTGAATCTATTTGCAGATCTCCTAGTATCTAATAAGAGCGCCTAGTAGTGGAAGGAACCACAGCAAAATTGTGAGCTAGGGGAACAGAGCTACTCTACGTCCCCTCAACCTACTTTAATCACTGCCCCCAGAATGGAGGCGAGGAAGCTAATTCCTGGTGGGACCAGAGGGTTGAAAGACGACAATGGAAGATTGAGAAGGAAGGAGTCCATATGAAGTTTGGCTAGAGAGAAGGAATTCAAATAAGAGATGAAAAAATTATTAAGATAAATAAATAAATAAGCGATGCAATATGTGATTGAAGTTTTAAATATAAATATATAAATATAAATAAATATAATATAAATAAGTATATAAAGTTTCAAATATATAAAGATAGAGAGTCAAATAGCAATGATAAAGTAAGTGGTCTAATAGAAGATATACATGTATAATAAGTTTTAAAGGTGTCTTCATTCAAAGTGCTATTCTACATTTAGCATAGTCATTAGTATGACGGCGGGATTAGCGCATAAGGTTTAGTTGCGCGTCAATTATCGAAGTTAAGCTGCATCGACCTCGGTTAGTGTTTTGTGGGTGACCACCTTGGAAGACCGAGTGTTGGTAAAAGCTTAGGAAGGAAAAAATCCCAGGGTGATGGAAGGTTATTCTTAAATCCGCGCCGGCGGCAATTGATGCGCCATCAAAAGGCAACGATTACTAATAACCATGGAGAGGAAGGAAGAAATGGGTCTTAAACAAGCATCTGTGCTTCCTAACACAGTGTGCCGTTATGTTGTGTTATGTTGATCATTTCACTATATTACATGATATTTAAAGCTGGCAAAAAACTAATGTTACATCAGGTTCCTAACTCGAAAGCGATGTCAGTGACGGCTGAGCCCAGAATTTGAACCCTCCACATACTGATCTGCGGTCGAATATCTTACCGACATCGCCACTGGCTGGGGCGAGTGGCGATGTCGGTAAGATATTCGACCGCGGATCAGTATGTGGAGGGTTCAAATCCTGAGCTCAGCCGTCACTGACATGGATATCGAGTTATTTATATAGGCGCCTATATTATTCCTTGTACTTTAAGTGAAAGCACTTTAACGTACAAACATTAAGGTTGTACATTTTTACGTTTAGCCTAAGTGAAAGCACGGTCGTTCAATTCATTTTTTACTCTTATAACGTAGTATTTCTAGTTTATACTGATTTTTTGAAGTTAGAATTGCACTGTTCAATAAACTTTTAATTGTTAGCTCATCGACTGGGCTAGTTCTGGAATGAGGTCAAAAATAAATGAATAATCAGTTATTGTTGTTGTTTTTGCTGCTGCTGTTGGTTTGTTGTAGTTGTTGTTGTAGAAGTAGTTGATATAGTTTTACCAGCAATTGAAGTTGTCGTTGCTGTAGTTATTGTTTTAGCTGCTGTAGTAGTAGTAGTAGTAGTAGTAGTAGTAGTAGTAGTAGTAGTAGTAGTAGTAGTAGTAGTAGTAGTAGTAGTAGTAGTAGTAATAGTAGTAGTAGTAGTAGTAGTGTTGCTATGGCTTTTGCTGCGGTGGTAATACAAACAATTATTAGACTGTGGTAACTAAAATACATTTATTTACTCGAATATTACTCCATACTTTACTACTCGATTACTTATAGGCCTATTACTATAGCTATTCCATTGGTTAAACAATTCAAAGTTAAAAACAATAAACAGTTTAACGTCCGCTTCATCAGTCCAGCATCGACTGCTGAACTGAACGAGTGGTGGAGCCACTAGTAATGTGAGCACTGAGCAGTAATGAGAACTCCATGAATGGAAATCTAAATGTGAAATTAGTACATTTTTAGACTAAAACTAGCTAATTAATTGGCATGTCTAAACTATAATTTTCTATGAACTAAGAAATAAATTAATTTAGTTAATTAATTGATATTCATAAACTCTACATTTTTTCTGGTGGCCGTCAAAAAGATAACGAACAGTGCCTCTGCTTAGCCAGTATTTTGTAATTAATGGAATGTGTTTTATTTTATTTAGTCAGATAACTAATCGATAAATTTAATAAATTACAAAAGTACAATTCTGTAGAGAGTTTGTTTATGTCTGGTGAGAGTTGAGTTCCTCAGAGAGTTCTTTGAGTTCCTCAGAGAGTTCTTTGAGTCTGTAGAGAGTTCTGAAGAGTTCTGAAGAGTTCTGAAAAGAGTTCTTCAGAGAGTTCTTTCAGTTCTGTAGAGAGTTCCGCAGAGAGTTATTTGAGTTGCAGAGAGTTATTTGAGTTCTGTAGAGAGTTCTTCATAGAGTTCTTTGAGTTCTGTAGAGTTATTTGAATTTTGAGGAGAGATATGTACAGTTGTTTTGAGTTTCAAACGACGCATTAAAGATGGCTAGAGGCGACTACACAATGTATGGTAGGTTAAGTCGAGTGGCTGAGATATCATATGGACTAACAGGAACATCTGTAACAAAATTATAAATAAACAAATATATGCATACATATTTATACTTATATTTATTTACATATATATATATATATATATATATATATATATATACTGTATATATATATATATATATATATATATATATATATATATATGCATATTATTCAGGTATAGTATAATTGTATACTGGTATTTCTATTTATCCCGCGTTATTTGAATTTGACATTCTGCGCTTTGGGAGATGATTTTTCACCCAGAATTGCTCAAATTATTACAGCGAAGTAATTTTCTGAAGTAGTGCAATTTGAAAATGCGTTATTTCAATTAAGAAAATTTAGTTAGTTATGTGTGTAAGTTTATCTATTAACAACTAAACTCATGCTTAGAAAGATAATGAAATTCGATGTAAAATTTGTGGTTAGAATTCTTCGTAGCCTATGTCGCACTCGTTCAATCATAGTTAAGCAACTACATCAACAATAGTTAGACTAGTCAAACCAACATCGAGCTTGACGAAGGATCCAATAATATTTTCAGTGTGAAAGGGAAATGTTGGCTAGGTTGCACTTAGTAAAGAAAGAAGTGAACCAGAAAGATTTGGAGGATTTTCACTCAACTATGTTAACAGTTTCCTAACTTACAGTAAAACTCTGGTGGACTTAGGTACAGATTGTGAGATAATAAAAGCTGCTAATTTCAAACTTAAGTTGCTGTTGCTGTAAAAATGTTAAAAAGCTAATTTAGCATCAGGTTCCACACCCGAAAGCGATGTCAGTGACGGGAGAGCCCAGGATTTGAACCCCGCACATACTAGACAGAGCACGATTGTGTTACCTGCTCTACTGAGGCCCGCTGTAGCAGGCAGTACCGCCGCACTGTGTGCCACAACACTTGCTGCCTGAGGGGCAGTCGTTCGAGGCAGCGTCACAAAGGTCATCGTCCTTCCTGAAGCAAGCGACCTGGGCGTACATAGGACAGCTGATCTCTGGCTCGGGCTCTGGCTCGGGTTCTATGTAGTAGATAAATATAACATAAATAGTTCTAAATAATATAAGTACATATAAATAATGGATGCGCTACACCTTTATGAGAAAATTTTAATTGTTGAATTATGGAGTTCTCTATATAAAGCAAGAAAGCAGACTCGGATTAAGAACTTTTAGCTTGGAATTCAACCCCAGAGATCTATTCTATTATAAATCTGTTCACCTCATAGTCATTGTGGAATTCATTACGTTGCTTAGTGCTCTACGCTATCAAGAAATCTTGTCATATACACATTTACGTCGTATTCTACTCATAACTTTTCTCTAAGTGTACAGTAAAAGTTTGGATTGGTTTTCTAGATTTTTAGAATTGCACCGTTTAGTACCTTCTCTGTTCTCGCCGGCTTGGACTTGTCATAATAGTGATCGATGTTGTCATGGACGACAGTAGCACTCACTTTAATTGTTGCCTTGTCATGTTACATGCATTGTGCACAAAAAAGGTGTATTGTTATTTAGTTTGACATTTGGATCGATTTTATAAAGTGCATACATGCTATTATACTGTACAATGTGAGGTTAATTTCTTTTTGATTGGTCGATATTGATTGATTGATTTATTAATTGTGATTGATTGATTTATTAATTGTGATTGATTGATTTATTAATTGTGAGTGATTGATTTATTAACTGACTAATTGGTTGACTCAGCTCAGGTTGATTACCTAATTTTTTTATCAACTAATTTTATAATTGATTGCTGGAATATCAGATTAATCTATATATTGACTTGTTAATTGATTGATTGATTAATTGAGTGATTGATTGATTGGTTGATTTGACTTACTAAATTACTGAGTGATAAACTAATTGAATGATTGAATAATAAACATATTGACTGATTGATTGTTAGACAGAGAGGCTGATACCTGGGTTGGTGTTGGTGCAGGCTCGTCCACCACACAGGGTGTCACAGCAGTGAAGATCTGAGGCACAGTCGCTGTCAAAACCACATCGTACGTCATCCTTCCTGAAGCACTTAGCCATTCCAACCCTGGGGCAGCTAGGGTGGTTAGGATATTTCTGCGCTAAAATTACCATATAACAAGAAAACGATTGAACTTCTGCGCTAAATTGACCATATAACAAGAAAGCCATTGAGCAAATTTATGCAGAAATTGTGTGAAAATTTAGGGTTAAGTTCTGGTTTGTGTCCATAGTTGTTATACTATTTCGCTCTACTTATAAAGTTTTGCATAAATATAATGTGTAATTTGAAGACTTTCAGATAAGCCTCAAGAATTCTAACTAAGGATAAATATTGATAACTAATGTCTCAATAGCGAATGTCTCAATAGCGTAGGGGTAGCGTCATGACGTTTTAAATGGCAGATCCTGAGGTGAATTGAAATCTCGCGGGTTCGAATCCCAGCCGCGCTGATCTGGGAGAAAAAAACTCTGACATTCACTGGACTGCATGGTTATAAGTAAAATTGTCTAAATTGACTAACGGTTTAAACATATGGCATTAAAACGTGATAGATATCAACATAGTTGATCATTTCACTATAATGCGTGTTTACTTAACTAAAAAGTCTTCAACAAACCTGATACACAGGCCACGACGGCCACCAGACAGAGAGCTATGCAGATCTTTCCGTACATTTCGTCGTTCTTGTTCTTTCCTTAGTCAAGATTAACTCGATTCTATCTCAGATCACGTGATCTAGTCGATTAAGTTAGTAGGTGAAGACAACTGACTACGAACGCTCATTATATACCAGCCAGCATGCCGCGTTTTGTTTATTAGCTTAGGAAGAACGATGGGTGTGATGACTCAAATATGACCAAAAATCCATAGGATGACAAATCATCAACTAGCCTTCGATGTACTATATTTAGGGCATTGCAAAGCTGATGTAAAATATTCGCTCATGGGAACCATAATAGGACCCTATCAGTGATCGCAAACAACTTCTGTTGCGATAAATAAAACCCTCCCTTTGGTCTTAAACAAACCTATTTTGGGCATATAGACAAACCTCTTGAGCTTCTATACAAACCTCTCTATGATACAAACCTCACTTGGGCCTATAAAGAAACCTCTATTGGGCCTATGTTCAAACCTCCTTTGGACCTATGTACAAACCTCTATTGGGCCTATGTACAAACCTTTATTGGACCTATGTACAAACCTCTATTTGGCCTCTGCTCAAACCTCTATTGGGCCTATGGATAAACCTCTTTTGGACCTACAATGTGGGTCATGCACCTCCCAGTTATTCATAGATGCTATGATATTGTTATTGTTTAAATTAATAGCTACTGCTTCTGGAATATCTGATATCTGAATAGCAATTGATTTGTGGAATCCCTTGTGCAGCCAAATTTGTAAATGGCGCATGTGTTCTCTGGTGACGTGTGGCGTAAAACTGCTCATACTTCTATGCTCCGATAAGAAAGTAAACACGCATTATAGAAATGATCAACTGTATGTTGATTTCTATCACCACATGTTTAAACCGTTAGGTAATTTAATTATTCCATTTTCCGTATAACCAGTCCAGTGAATGTCCGAGAGTTTACTCTCCGATCAGCTCGGCTGGGATTCGAACCCACGAGACTTCAAATTACCTGATAGAGACGTATGGCTCACAGTAACCTACCATCCACACAATCACAGTCTTCTTGCAGTCTAAGTCCCAGAGAATCTTCCATCTCCGGGCAAGTTGTGCAAAACAGAATAACATTACCACAACAATCCGAGCCTCCTGAAAACCCCCAACGAATGCTCAGGCGAAGGACTCTCTTGTGACAGCAGCCAACTTTCTATAGAAGCCGAAATGAAGGCAAGAAGACTCACTCCATAAAGGGGTTCATGAAGTTATCTGCAGTTGAAATTGAGTGCAAGAAAAATTAATATTGTGTATAATAGTACAAATGGTGTACCTTCGGAGTCTGGGTTAATCGATTAACTTGAAGGCTCCCCTGCAGGTCTGATGTTTATTGAACAAAATATTTACAGATGCAGGAATAACAGGCGGTATGACTTGTTCTATTGATTTAAATAAATCACTGTATTTGGCGGTTCAATACGGCAAACACACGTGGGATGTTTTTACACCTTGACCCTCTTGAGCAAATAAATGTCTTTGAGGTTGATGAGTGCAACAGTTCGAAGTCTAACACAGTCCATCGACCGACTGACCACC
>CAJHZI010000299.1:62500-302500 GCA_905160935.1 Enchytraeus crypticus | reverse complement strand
CACAGCCATCACAATCCTAACACAATAACATTTGCGAAATTTACTCAGGATTCAAAAAGAAAGAGAGTGACAGAGAGAGAGAGAGAGAGATAGACAGAGAGAGAGAGACAGAGAGAGAGAGAGAGAGAGAGAGAGAGAGATAGACAGAGAGAGAAAAAGAGAGAGAGATAAACAGATTGCCTGGTGTAATTATCCTGAAATGTCAAAATTCTGTCAAAATGTAATAGAAAAATTAAACCAAGTAGAATAATAATCCAATAAACTAATATATAAATAAGCCTCTATCCATATCAGTGAGATCAAATAAACACAACCTTCAAATCAAAGACTTAATCAGTCGTGCAAAGCTAAATGTTAATATAAAATGTTCCAGAAAATATTCCAGAAAATATTCCAGAAAATAATGTAAGTCGTTAATATCAAAATCATACTTTAAATTTGTTTATTATTTGTGAAATGACTTTTTCTTTGTGATAATCTTGAGTAAAGGTTATGCAGTATACATTTACATACACGCATATAATTAATGATAATTTTTAACCTAACCTACATGTATGAAGCGGGCGGGCTAAGGATTCAGACAGATTAGATTGCCGCAAGCTGTCGGACAACATTTTTCCATACTATTGCAGTTCATATCAACCTGGCATTTGTCCTTAGGAAAGGGTGTTTTTAGTAGACACCGCTTCTTTATCAGAGGGCAGTTACCAGGCTTCGGTTCTGATAGGTAAATACAAAAAAAAACAAATTTATTAAATAACTAGCTGACCTGGCGGACTTTGTACCGCCTATCAACAATATCTGTCCATCCATCTATCTATCTATCTATCTATTTTCAAGTGACTCGAGCCAGAATTGAACCCTAGACCACATGAGCTAAAGTCTAGCACCTATATCATTGAGCCATAGACACTTCGGGTTGGCGAATGTTATATTGGTGATGTCAACATATCGAATTAGAAAATTGTAATCTATATATATAAGTCACTCCACAGACGGCTGCATGTTATAATTTTTATGTGTTTTGATTTATACCGATTTTTGGTCAAAACCCATTATTTTTAAATATTTTATTGGCTATTTATATTGGTGCGGCTTGAGGCGAATCCAAAATGTCCAAGAATATTAAAATCTGTCCAGCCGTTCTTGAGTTATTAGCGCTCTTACGAACACAACTTTGTTTTATATATATATAGATTGCCCATGACAGTCGTGTGTTTTCTGAATAAAAAAATTGACACTCTCTGGGACATTCAGCTTTGCTCGGCATCATTTTCATCTTGTCTTGAATCCAAGTTTAACTAGGATAGCCTTACCATTCGTTTTAGAAAATATTGTAATAACTTCTGGAGCTTAGAAGTTCAATAACGGAATGTCCTTCCTGGCGTTCGTTTGTGTCTTAGTGCTTTATTGCCTTTGACTACATGTGCAGTCCAAAGTTGGTTTATTCTTCAGCAACCTGGACACAAAAGGGGTAAAAGAATACAGCATGGACACAACACGAGGCATTGTACTGGAGTTATAAAAATAAAATCGTTTATGTCAAGATACCTGACACCACGCAGAAATTTTACAGTTAGACAAACCATAAAGCAACTGCTCAGCATAATAAAATTCATTACCAGGAAGTCGTTCAAAAAGACTACACTATAAAAAACATAATGCCTATAGAATCAGTCATCATCATCATCATCTTCCCTTGAAACCCAGTTTAACTAGGGTCAGGATACGAATCTCAAACACTTTCTGTCCTAAACCACACCACCAGTCAATCCCCTATTTGAGACTTTTAAATTCGTTTAAATTTTTGTAGCAATTTTTGGAGCCTAGACGCTCATCAACCGAATGCCTTTTCTGACGTTGGTATGGATCTTAGTGCTTTAGTCGCCTTCTACGATACGTCCAGTCACCGGTTGGTCAATTCTTCAAACGACCCAGGCGCAACACAGATAGCCCCTATAGAATCAGCAATTAACGAAATTTAGAACAATGAAACATCATTTTGAACTGGACACAGTAGCAGCCTATTGTAAATAATAGTGTAGTTGATTAACTACATGTAGATTAAAGATAAACTGGAAAAACATAACACATAAGTTATGATTATAAAGATAAAATAATGGTGGGATGAAAATGTACATTAATAATAATCATAAATAAAGGCGTAATCATTGAAAAGCATTCATTATTAGGGGCAAAGCTCTGACCTCCTGGTTGCTAGAGAAGCATGCCTGCATTTCTAGCAAGAACAGCAAACCAAATACAATATAGTAAATGCATAAATATTAGTAAACCAATAACTATTTCTTAAAATATACGTCTTAATTTTAGGGTATATTTGGACATATTAAATATCATTTATATATGTTAAAATTTAATTATGCATGTAGTTATAAATCGATATTGTGAAAAATTGATTTAAATTCATTACAGAGTAATTGAATTGATTGAAGCGAATTACTGTTGTGAAACATATATAAATAATTTAGCTAATTATAATAATAAAATTTAGTAGAATATTAAAAGAAACATGAAGGAAGCGGGTTCAAAGAGGAAGACTAAGACTTATCAGATTCATCAATCAAATGAATGTGGCAATAAGACTTGGGTGCTCCTAGCCCAACAGGAAGAAGTAAACATACTGATCTATTTATTTCATAATATAAAGTTAACTAATTGTAATTAATCATATGTTAGTTTGTTAAATAACAGCATGGGCTGAGCCGGTGGACTGTTGGTAAGTTGTTCGACAGCGGATCAATGGGTGCAGGGTTCAAAATAGGGTTCTTTCCTTCACTGGCAAGCTGTCTAGCAGGGAACTGACGTTAACTTTGGATTTAAATTTTAGCGGTGTTAGTTTGTTAACAGGCAGTGTTAGTTTGTTAACAGTAGTGTTAGTTTGCTAGCAGCAGTGTTAGTTTGCTAACAGGCAGTGGTAGTTTGTTAACAGTAGTGTTAGTTCGTTAAAGTTGATAACATAAATTCTTACTTATCTTGTCCGGAGTAAGACAATCTAAAACATCAAAACACTTCTTGCATTTTTACAATTGTATTGAAAACTTACAGAATACACTTTATGCATTAATAATACTTGTATATTATATTATATATAAATATATGTTTAGGCGTATAAGAAATATATTTTTAAATAAAATATTTCTCAACAGCAGCTTATGAATTATCAAATATTTATCACAGCTTGAGTATTTCTAATAGCCTGTTTGCCAGTGAGGTAGGTGGCCAAGGATTCAAAAATCCGGCACAGCTGCTTGGTGGTACCATCTCTAACTATGTATTTATCATACATATCTTCATATTATATTTAGCTTAGCTAATTAAGCCGAGTTTAGATTTCTTATCTAAACTAAACACGATCGCTTAGGTTATCTGTAATAAGTACCATTGATTGGCTTAGCTGCGATATACATTATAGATTTGATTATCTAAAATAAACACGATCAATTTGGTCATCTCTGATAAACATTATAGATTGAGTAATGTGAAAAAACATGATTGATTAGGTTATCTAAATTAACATTTTTAATTACGTTTAAATCTGTGATAAACATTATTGATTGGGTAATGTGAAAAAAACAAGAGTGGTTGGGATATCTAAAATAAACATTGTAAATTAGGTTAAAATCTGTGGTAAATATTATTGATTGGGTAATGTGAATAAATATTATTGATTAGGTTATCTAAATAAAGATTAATACAGTTTGAGACACGAGATCAGTAGGTGGTTCGTATCCATTTATCGCTCTCTATTGAGACAAGAAACTGCCGTTAAACTTGCTGTTAATCTAACCTTAACGAGTTCTACCCAAGATTGAAGTCAATATCTTGTTTAGAAATTACAGTGGTGACTGCCGAGAACAAGATTTGAACCCAACCTTTATAGATCCACAATTGGTCACTTAACCTATCAAGATACTCTCTTTTTCTCTCTCTTAGTGCATTGCCTACTGGCAGGTCCATGTTTTTTAACGCCTCCACTCAAACCTATCTTCCGTCTTTCTCTTCATGTCTACATGCATGTGGATCTTTAAATCATCCATAACATTCCTTTTGATATACCATTATTCTTGGGGGATTCTGCTATGACGAGGTGGGCAATCTAGGCCTTCCTCAGCTTCGACTAACATTTACTGGACAGGGGCGTCATTCCCTCAAAAGCAATCCCGTTTGCCCGATCAAGACACTAACTCAGATTAGAGTTGTTTTATCAGAACTCACCCACACTGAGGCACCTCTTTCCATAGCACTGGGGACAGCACACCTGCCCATAGGAGCAGCTGTCATAGGCATCGCACTCGTCCCACTTGGGCACCCCGGGTACACAGGGGGCGCCCAGGTCCTCTGCGGGGCATAGGCCCGGTCTGTCTGCAACCCTGGGCGGGTCTGCAGGTATTTACAATTAATTTTATTTATTATAGAAATTATTTTATAAATATAATATATATATATACATACATGTATATATATATATATACACTGTATATATAATATCTGCATTGTTTGTCTGAGTCATTGATTGATTCATTGATTTATTGTCCGGTTGATTGTCTGAGTCATTGATTGATTATCTGATTGATGGATTGTCTGAGTTACTGATTGATTAGTTGATTGATTGATTGTCGGAGATACTGATTCAATTTGTTTGACTGAAAGATGGATGAATGGATTGATGAAGAGATTTAAAGATGAATTGAAGATGTGAGATTGTAATATGAGTTAAAAATCGAACCTGGAACCATGCATTTCCGCCCACCACAACCATTATAGCAGCACTTGAGGTTGTATGGACAGTTGAAGTCTTCAATACAAGCATGGACTGCATCCGGTTTAGTGTTGGAGCAATCCACTGTAACCACCGGACAAATGCCTGGATTAACTGAAATCATTGTCCATCATCATCATCATCATCAGCATCTTAATCATCGTAATCATCATCATCAGCATCTTCATCATCATCATCATCATCATCTTCATCTTCATCATCATCATCATCATTATCAGCATCTTCGTCTTCATTAAAAGCCTTTCCGACGTTAGCAGATTACTCACCAGATTTGCGAGAGGTAAATTTAACCGGTTAATGAGTCATCACCTTTCATCATTTAAAGTGTATACTTTGATCAGGAGAGGATAATAGCATACCAGTTACATGCAGTATATAAGTGACGGGCCGGATATCAGTGCATATATCTGAATCTCGCACGAATCTCGTTAATCATCTTTACCTAAGCGTAAATTTTAAATAGCAGCGGCGAAATGCTACAACATTGGCTTACGTAACGGTACACTTTGTCAGGAAGCACAGATGCTTATTAAGACCCATTTCCTCCTTCCTCTCCATGGTTATTGGTAATCGTTGCCTTTTGATGGCGAAATAATTTCAGCCGACGCTGATTCAAGAATAACCTTCCACCACCCTGAGATTTTTTCTTTCCTAAGCGGTCAACACTCGGACTTCCAAGGTGGTCACTCACAAAGCAATAACCAATGTCGATATAGCTTAACTTTCATAATTGAAGCGCAACTAAACCAAATGCGGCTAATCCCACCGGCATAGACCAGATCCTACTGTTTTAAATAAGCGAAGAAATATACCAACTTGTGGTATATTTACAATATATCGTACAATATACGTGCAGTCTCCGGCACACTTAGGAATAGACCAACCGTATACTGCACATGTCGTAAGAGGCCACTAAGTTAGAAACGAGGAAGACAACGGCAAACATCTCAGACATAATATTTCCACGCTATAGACTACAGCCAGTTGTGGACAAGGCAATGCCTATTGTTAAGAGATTAACTAAAGAGAGAAATAAAGAGAGAGAGAGAGAGAGAGATTGAGAGAGAGATAGAGATAGACATAGAGAGAGAGAGAGGGAGATATATGTAGAGATAGAGAGAGAGAGGGAAACAGAGACCGATAGCAGCAAGTAGCTGGACAATATTTAATATTTACAATATTTACAATATTAGTATTTTTATTTTTATTAAATATTAATATTATTATTAAATGTAATATCAATATTAATATAATTAAATATTATTATTATTAAATATTGACAATATTTACGCGGAGGTTTGCACAGCGGTTTTACACAGAGCTGCGGGCAGCATTTCTTGTTTTCAGGACAGTCATAGTCTGTGGAGCATTCGTAGGGCGAGGCAGCGACAGAGTTTTTGAGACAAAGAGCCTCTATGCCACTGAAGTCTTCACACAGGCCTGGTTTCTTGGGTATATCTACGTAATGCAATAAACGTATTATATAATATACATGTAATACTATAAATAATATAATATTATATAAAATAGTATTATAAACGTATTATATATCAAACCAATATTTCATGCCTGGAGGAGGAGGACATTGACCATTTGTTGAACTGCAACTTGACCGGTGATAGGGTCACGCGTGGATCTCAGAGAGTTCAGTGATCGGGCGAGAGATTGCGTCAGATGCTGGATTAATGCTGTATGAGGACGCGATAAGAAGAAGAATGCAAGTTTTGACAACCAATTCCTGAGTACTTTGTAATTTATATATTTATGTTATTATTGTAGTTGTATCCTTTGAATTCTTTAAAGCAAGAAGCTCTAAAGAACCTTGAGTCTCAAGTGAAATGTCAGACAAAATTGATAAAAGAAAGAAATGGAAAGTATCGATACGATCTATGGCAGTAGAAAATATAGAAGATCAAATGATGAGCTTGGAACAATTACAGACAAATCAAAAGATCACTGAGTGAGAAATATGATGAGTATGATAGATGAATATCCGGAATGGAAGCGTTGGGAATGTGGATATGGGGAAGAATGGAAAAGATTAACTGGACCCAAAAAGTTACATATGAGGAAGTTCTGGAGAGATTTGGTACAGATAGACAGTTTATAATTGCATTAACAAATAGAAATAAGAGTTGGATAGGGAACATTCTAAGGGGGGGGGGGAAACCGTTAACTAAAGAGGTCATAGAAGGTAGAATGGATGGAAAGAGTAGCTGAGGCAGACCGAGATTATAAATGTGAGATGGCTTAAAGATCTACTTATATGTGGACATGAAGAAATAAACGTAAGAAAGAGAAGGAAGAGTGAAGAAATTATTTGTAATGGACCTGCCAGTAGGCAGTGCACTGACTCCACTGAGAGAGAGAGATCACCTTTGAAACATTCATCATAGTTGGTTAATCTTACAGTACCTCACAGTGTTCGAATAGTCTTTAAGGGAAACATTATGTTTCTTACCTTGACGTTAAGCATACTACAACCTACTGGTAACTAGTTAAGGCGAAGGACAAAACATCAAATGGTCAGTCAACAAAAAACGAAAAATGAAATGGGATGGACACGCATTTGCTCATGCTAGAAAACAAATCCCTCAAAAGATATTTAACTGCAAAGCAGAAGGTAAAAGAAGATAGGGAAGACCAAAAAGAAGATGGAAAGACTGTCTAGAAGAAGATCTTTGCAATGTATGAAAAGTAACTGGCCGAAGCCAGTGGCGAAGTTGGTATGATACTCGACCGCGGATCAGTGTGTCCGCGGGGTTCAAATCCTGGGCTCGCCCGTCACTGATATCACTTTCGAGTGAGGAAACTGACGTTAACCTTAGAATTTTTAGCAGTTTATTCCGACAGCTCAGTTTATTTACTGTTGGGCTTAATCTTTGTGACGGTAGCTCGAGTGTGCCTAGTCGTCTAGAAGTTAAGCCTTCTGCTTCTGAACTTTAACGTTAAACAAACTACAATCTGCTTATTAGTATTTATCAATTTTCCGGCACTTTAAATATCTAAGTTTTATGACATAATGTTATTGATTATATATATTTAATTCACAATTACGTTACAGTTCATAACAATATTAATTAAATGTCGGCAAAGCCAATGTCTACGTCAACCTCCCCACTCGGGAAATCCTACATATAATAATTTCTGTTTTGAAAATTTACTACTCCTAGATCTGAGCTTTGCCGGCTTTGACGTAGTGATAAATAAGCCGGTTAAATTTAGCGCCATCATTATCATCTGATATAGTCTTATGGAGGGATCCGTTGGGAGTGAAACCGATGGCTTCTTGTTTATCAGATAAGCGCGTAATCCACTTGACTATCAAACGGGTTAAATAACGGCTATGATACTTTTGTTCATCGAGATTAGATGAGGAAATCCTACATTTAACTAATCGACCTCCATATAAGTGGGTTTGGGTCAATATTTACAAAAATGCTTTTACTAAAATATTCCCTGGAATAAAGTAGACAACTTTAAAGAATTTCATGCAATGATTTAATAGGATGCACATTGTAGGAATTTAATGTATGAAGAACAGATCAATCAGAGAGAGAGAGAGAGAGAGAGACTGACAGGTGGAAATACATTCATTATTATTAACATACGCTATAAATTAAATGATTATTACATTAAATACCTGTCATAACTATTAAACGTAATATTTACATGTAAATGTAGATGCAATGCACTCTAATACAATACTCGGTATGTTTAACCATTGTAATTAGTTCACTATTAGCATAGTACTAATTGTATGGTACATTAGCATAGTAATTCAACGAGCAAACAAATATTTAATTTTACACCATCCTAACGTCTTTTGATGTTATGTCGCATCAATAGTTTTACATCGAATTATCTATAACTCTACGTAGGTTTAAATCTAAGTTAAATTAAAGAAGGTTTTACAATGTGTACACTGTACAGACCAAAATAGAGTAACGCTACAAAAATATTACTATCATCTGTAAAAAGTTTTCTATCGTAAGAATTAATAGTTCAATAGCAAAGGTACTAGTCAACAATCCTCTTAATCCACTGTGCACAGCTTACAGTATATCGCTTTAGGAAATTTACAGATTTAGGCAAACACATTTACAACGTTGATTGTCATCTAACACAATGAATTCTAAGCCATATTGAATGAATTTTTTTTCATGGCTACTGATTTTAGTCAGAAATTGAGAAGTGCAATGAAAAATCACTTCAGCGTAACTTTTCAAGCAAATGTACACATTGGAGAAATAAATGCTTACTATTATGGTTACAACTCAAAAACATCAAACGCACTGACACCAAACTAAAAATTGAGAAACAGAAGATAGAAATTTAAAAAATTGATAGAAGATAGAAATTTAAAAAATTAAGAAACAGAAGAAAAATAATATAAAAATAAAACAAAGTTTTAGTGTGCAGTGTAGGCATATTATTGTTGCTGTAATAATCCTGATGTTGTAGATATTAGTGGACTTTACTCATTAGTGAGCTTCATACGCTCTACAGGTTGTAAAGCGGATTCTAAAGTCTCGAAAGCGATATCATAGACGGCCGATGCCAGGATTTGAACTCAAACATATTGATCCTCGATGGTTTGCTCTACCTATCTACCTACTGGCTGGCTACAGCCAATTGCGATTATGACATATGAATAAAATTATATTTTGTATCAGTTATTTAAAAAATTAGCAAATTAAGCAGAGAGAGAGGGAGGGAGAGAGAGAGAGAGAGAGAGAAAGAAAGAGATATAGGGAGAAAGAGAGTAAAGTATTAGATTAACAGTTTAGACACGAAATATCAGCAATGTCTTCAATCATCCAAAAGCAAATGAAGTAATAGCATGAAGGTTCCAATCCGCACTTTATATTGTAAGTCTTGCAGATGATTTATCCAGCGGTTGCAGCCTTTAGCAAGCTAAGATACTACATAATCCTTCACCAGATGTGTTTGATTGAGACAACACGGTAAGCGAGACTAACCCTGGGTTGGTGGCAGATAGGTTTCTACAAACATTGCAAATAAGTTGAAGAATATAATACAACAACAGGGAGAGTGTGTGTGTGAGAGAGAGAGACAGAGAGAGAGAGAGAAAGAGTGTGAGAGAGTGAGTTAGTGTATGAGTGAGCGAGTGAGTGAGTGAGTGAGTGAGTGAGTGAGTGAGTGAGTGAGTGAGTGAGTGAGTGAGTGAGTGAGTGAGTGAGTGAGTGAGTGAGTGAGTGAGTGAGTGAGTGAGTGAGTGAGTGAGTGAGTGAGTGAGTGAGTGAGTGAGTGAGTGAGTGAGTGAGTGAGTGAGTGAGTGAGTGATAGCGTCCCTGATAACATCGTTATATGAGGAAACGGACGTTAACCCTTTGTTATTATTTAATTAGGACCTGGAATGACGCATCTATTTCCACATCCTGTGGCACAGCACTTGTTCTTCCCAGAGCATTCATAGTCACTCTCACACGCGTTGTAGATGAGCTGCCAGGACGGACAATACTTAGGAAACACAGGACAGCGGCCAGGCTTCACTGTGAACAAACATCCATCGAATGGGTTAGAAAATAAACAAATAAACATCGAAATGGGTTATAAAATAAACAAATAGCCATCGAAATGGGTTAGAAAATAAACAAACAACCATCGAAGTTGGTTAGAAAATGAACATAGATAAAAGCTAATGTATAGCTAATGCTAACGTCAATTTCCTCACTCGAAAGCGATGTCATTGACGGGCGAGCCAAGGACTCGAACCCCTCACATACTGATCCGCGGTCGAGTATCTTACCGAATGCCAGTGGACATCGTCATGGCTCCAGCGATGTCGGCAGTGGGCAATGTATTGAGAGAGAGACTGACGATTGTCTCAATAGCGAAGGGGTAACGTCATGAAGTTTTAAATGACATATACTGAGGTGAATTGAACTCTCGCGGGTTCAAATCCCAGCCGCGCTGATCTGAGAGTAAAATCTCGGACAATCACTGTACTGGTTATAGGCCTACGGAAAATGATCTAAAATTGCCGAACATGTGATATTGAAAGTGATAGATATCAACATAGTTGATCATTTCACTATAATGCGTGTTTACTTTACCTTACTTTACTTAGAAAGTAAACGGATTTAATATATATTCCAGATACTTTAGCTGTTATGTTGCAAGGCTCTCAAAAAAGTTTAGCTAATGAACTCATAGCTGATTGTAAGTTGAAGGTCAAACATATTTGTAGAAACTTAAAATGTGCAAGCATTATAGTCAAAACATTTCAAAAAAGATTTGGTAAATGAGAATTCAAATAAGAAAATGAGAATAAATGACATTCTTCTTCTTCAGTGCACTGCCAAGTGGCAGGTTCAAGTACATATTCATACTCAAAGTCTGTTTTCTCGCTCCACTAAGAGCACTCCTTAGATCAACAAGTTAATTCCTTCACAAAGTCTATGCCTTATCCACCTTCTGTTAGCCTATAGCTTGGGAAAAATATGGCTTCTGAGGTGGTTTCCCGTTGCCATCCTCAGTTAGATGGATTAATTACCATTTAACTGGGGAAAATATTTCATGGTGAGGTGGGTCCCCTCTTGCCATCCTCAGCTCCTGCCTTTAGTCACCTATTACGTACACGCGGCAGATTGTATGCGGTTGCCCTATTCTGCAGTGGTCCAACCACACCCGAGCACAACAATGGGAATAAATGACATATGCACTGAATATTTTTTTATAATTATTTGTAAATATATTTTATCTTATTATTTTTTCCTTGAGCTGCAAAGGGCCCTGGGCTAAATAATAAGATAAAAGAGAGTTTATTTTATATTTTATTATTTTTAAATAATTCAATTAGATAAATGAATAACAAGTTCAAAATATAACGTTTAAAACTTACCGTCCCGTCCACTTTTCTTCCCATTTATTACAAAAATACTCTAAACTCGCTCACTACTATTTCAACCTACAAATTCATCTGGTCTCAAACTGTACATGTACATCTTAATCAAACCATAAAGATGCATTCAGCCTAGTATATACTACTATATAATATTAAAAAGTGTCGGATGTGATTTCTTATTTCATTCCTTACCTTCTTCATAAGACGCAAACTTTTGCTATACATGTGCACTAAACATTTATTGCGTACTGTAAGAAATTGTTCGCTATAGACTGAACTTATTTTTCAATATCATCGATTTGTTACAAATGTTCTATAAAAATTATTTTTTAAATTAATTCTACTTTGTATTTCGCTGCAATCAAAGAATGTGAGAAGTATGACTCATTCATGATTCAGAACTTTAACCCTTCGTTGTACTGCTGCATTAGCTACCCGTACAATCACTTGCAGTGTACGTAGGAAGCACACCAGAAACTACACCAGTGTACCAGTGTATCACTGTACCAGTGTACCAGTGTACCCGTGTACTGCTACACCACTACACCCGTGTACCTACCCGGCTGCTTGCATATTGGTTTGACGCACGGCTGAGGGCAGCATTTCTGTGTCCCAGGACAATCGAAGTCATTACTGCAGACGTATGGTGAGTTAATGGTAGAGTTGAGTGGGCACATGAAGGTCTGAATTGTGATTGGACAATCGCCTGGCTTATTGCCTAATATAGATTACAGTGAAATTGTAATTGTAATTCTAATGAATTTGTTAAAGCTGGTAAAGCTAAGGTAAACGTCAGTTTCTTCAGTCGAACGCGATGCCAGTGACGGACGAGCCCAGGATTTGCTCCAACATGGCGTACCAAAATATGAAATACAAAACAGTACAGTGTGCTACATTACAATGATATAGCTCTCTCTAGTGCTCTGCCAAATGGCAAGTTCAAGATATATATTCCAGATATGACTCAAAGTCTGCTTTCAGGCTCCCTAAGAGCATTCCATAGATAAAAAATCAAATCCATTCGCAAAGAATCTCTTACATATACCTTCCGGGTAAAAATCTTTCAATTTCCTATGAAGCAAGCTGGTCAGTAAACCATGGCAGGGCATGGCATGCCAAGCCTCGGCCCTCGCGTTGGGCTCGTCCGTCACTGATACCGCTTTCAAGAGATGAAACTGACGTTAAAATAGACTTGTCGGCCTTTCGAGAGGATTAGTTAACGGCATCACGAACTCGACAATATTCATTTACAATCTCAGAAGTCTGTCAGATGTAATCTATTGTGATATTTACATTTGTAATTTTTGCAAAATTTTTAGAATCACCGTTCATTTGAATTAATTATCTAGTAATTATTAAAGAAAAGAATAGAGCAGTTAACTTACTGTTGTGAAATAGTCACATTCACACTAGTGGTTTACTATGATAATATTATTATCGTAATATCATATCATATATCATATTATTATTATTATTTGCTGGAGCTAGTGGTGAAGTCGGTAAGATACTCGACCGCGGATCAGCATATGCGGGGTTCAAATCCTGGGCTCGCCCGTCATTCACATCACTTTCGAGTGAGGAAACTGACGTTATCATTAGCTTTGCCAGCTTTATTATTTACCCAGCTTGGTGCATTCCTTCCCATTGCAGCTGACAGGACAGCACTTTTCTCCAGCGGGACAGGTGCCGCTACTAGTACACAGCTTAGGCCTGTCTGTGGCACAGGCTTGCTCAGTGAATGGAGGGCAACGACCCTTGCCTTACATCATCATCATCCACATCATAGTCATCGATATCACCATCATCATCATCATCATCATCATTATCATCATCATCCAGTTTATCATAGTCTAGTTTAACGTCAGTTTTGTCTCACTAGAGATCAGTGACGCGCGAGTGCGGGGTTTGAACGCTGCAATCGCTGCAGTCGAGACGCGAACCGATGTTGATACAGCGGCTCAGCCAGTAAGATAATAAATAAATAGTTAGACTCAAGAGTTCAACAGTAAATCAACAATTAGGCCTACTTTTATTGATTTAATTCAATTTGTGACAAAGTAGTATATTTTAGTTTAAAGTGATTAATAGTCCGTAACAATCATGAACACTCATTAACAATTGCTAACAAACGTTAGCATATCATATAGCATGCTCTATGATTTAATCATTGTGTAGATTAAATTTAAATTAATATCCAAAATTTATTATTGTCAATCTTAGTAATATTTATCAGTAGTTAATTAATTAATTAATTAATTTAAATTACTTTAATAATTTAAGTTTACGCACCATTCCCTTCATCAGCCCTTATGATGGCTACAAATAACAAAACAGGTTGTGATTAGTACATCTACTTCTGAAGCTCCAAATTAATATGCACAATTATTAAAAGCGTTAATAAGTCTTACACACTACACAAATTGTGGTGTTTTTATATTCCTTATTAAAAAGTATGATGATGAGTTAAAATTTACCCGTAAGCCATTTTTTCAGGAAATAGTCTGACTGTTTTTGATTATTGCAGGGGTATATAGGTTAAATATAGCTCAATTAATATTCATTTTAGAAACAATACTTATATTGAGAAAGTTACAAATAATATAAATGAGGAAGTTCTGGAGAGAGTTGGCACAGATAGACAGTGGATAAATGTATTCATAAATAGGAAGAAGAGTTGGATATAAGAGTTGGACACATTTTAAGGGGAAAGTCTATTAAATGAAGTCGTAGAAGACAGAATGGAAAGAAATGGGGGCAGGCCAAGATTAGGTATGTTAGATGATTTAAAGATCCATTCATTTGTAGACATGAAGAGGGAATCGGAAGACAGAGAAGAGTGAAGGCGCTATATAGCGTGAAATCGCCAGTAGGTTGTGCACTAAGATATATATATATATATATATATATATATATATATATATATATATATATATATATATATATATATATATAGAAAATAAATAGACAGTTGTTACCTGATGTAGATAGGACCACGAGGACCACGAGAATTTCTATTTCAATTCTCGCCATTTCGTGCATCAATGTCTTCTGTTACGAGAAATAAAAACGTGAAAATTCAAGCAGCTAAATTGTGAAACAATTAGGCGTTCTTTAATTTATTCCTTTGAATGATTAATTTATAAAACTTTAGTTTTTTATTAATTAGAAGAACTAAATAGAATGATAATTGATAATTTTAACGACATCGCCACTTGGCTGGAGCCAGTGGCGATGTCGGTTAAGATGTTCGATTGCGGATCTATATGTGCGGGGTTCAAATCCTGGGCTCACCCATCACTGACATCGTTTTCGCCTGAAGAAACTGACGTTAACATCACCTTTTAAATGCTAACAAATTTATTTAGATTAATTACAAATTTAAATAATTACTGCACCAATTAAGTTTTTTTAAACTATATTTTGAAAACTTACTTCGTAGTCTTCCTCAATATTTTTTACAAATCTCTCTCTCTTTCTTTCGTTCTTTCTTTCTTTCTTTCTTTCTCTCTCTCTCTATCTCTCTCTCTCTCTTCTCTCTCTCTCCCTTTGTTAACTCTCTCGCTAGTGGAAGGTATATAGTCATGACCATGTTTTAAACACAGTGTCTATTGATGTGTTCTTTAGTGAATATTTCAAAATTGGAAATGTTAGATGCAACTATGGTTCTGCCAATCTATTTCCAAGGTATTTCAAATAAAATAACTTTAGTTTGGCAAAGCTGTGTTTACATCTCTGTATCATCTTTTAAAAAATTCTACTGTTTCACGTTGTTTAATGGATCAGTTTAGATGGCCTAATCGAGTTATACACATAGAAAGTCTAAATTGCAAAAGTGAAAGTAGTGATTTAAAACAATTAAGATAATTTTAAGCATATGGCTAACAGATATAATATATCTAGTAAATCACGGTGTGCAATATATAAATGAGCTTTCCAATGCTCGAATGTAAGCATGTTAGCATATTGACATGACAGACGTCAGTAATGTTTACGATATAATGTCTATTTTTACTTTGTTGAGGATTGATTGATATGCCACACTTCTTCTGATTACCATGCATTCAGCTGGTGTAAATAAATTTAACATGAAAGCAAAGGCTGTTGTGAAGAAAAGCCATTCGTGTTTCAGAGAAATACATGAAATGAGGCTAAGAACTAATTTATATAACATACATCTTAGTGGTTTTATTGCGAATTTTCAAAACCAGACTCTTCATCTTACAGAACTTCTGCATGCTGAACGTACAGTTCTACATGCACATATGTGTTTTGTTCTCATATATTATATCATATTTTCATATATTATATAATTTTATGTAATTTATTTTTATTTCTTTTTAATTCTACATATATATGCGTAATTTGTGTTCATTCTTCTCATCTTGTGACACATAAGGCATCGTTTGTTAGATGTTTTGCGAGAGTTGATAGCGCATTTGTCTGGAGCCTGAGACCAAAAATATAATAGATAAAATAATTTAACTACTATTTTAATTTAATACTAGTATGTTGAAATAGTAGGCTACGGTTACCTCTAAATGAAATCTAGTTATACATGTCTTATCAGTCAATGAATAAAGTTTAAGATAAATATGCTATTATAGGTAAAACGTGTTAGATAGTGTTTAACTAATGTAATGTATGCTACTGAGCAGATTTTTGTATGACTTCATATAGGCCTATGTTAAATACAATACTTCAGGTTGGAGCCAGTGGAGATATCGGTAAGATATTCGACCGCGGATCAGTATGTTGTGGCTTTCAAATCCTGGGCTCACCAATCACTGACATCGTTTTCGAGTGAGGAAACTGACGTTAACATTAGCTTAACCAGCTTTTATAATAGGCCTATCAGAGTCCGCAGGTGCATAGGGCCTAAGTGTTTACTTGTATCATAGTCAACAGTTTATTTGCAAAGAAGTATAAGAAGGTTTCCTTACCTTTGAACGTATTGCGGATGAGATTATCACCAAACAAATATTGCTGGGAACCGATCAAGACTCTTCTATAAATACCCCGTTGTTGTTTACTAAATTAAGTTTCAAATGTCGCCTAGCGTACAGTATAACCCGTGACAGGAGGAACTATGGTATGAGAGAGTAAGAGAGAAAATATGTGCACTATGTAGTACTTCATTACTAGAGTACTAAAATAGCAGTCCATCTGTGAAGCCCTTCCTCTATGTATAAAAAATCAAACTAACTTTCTAATGTGAGTACTTGGCTGTGGCCTAAACATTATTATGGCATGTTGCAGAGTGTTTGAAGTCATGGATCAAAAGTGCAGGGCTTCTTTTTAAGACGACTCGACATACTCAAGCTACCGTCACAGATTTAAAGTTAATAAACCAAAGACCATGCCGGTTGTAAAGAGAACACGGCCTAAGACTTGTATTCCTGCACTAATTACACCTGTGTCCATTCATGAGCTCACCATCGATCAGCGCAAAGGTCCAATCATAAGAACAGTAGGCACTCTCTAAATACCCCCATTATTCCTCATATAAACCAAAACACACTAAGTACCCCATTATACCTCATATAAACCAAAACACAGTTCGTCGTGGAAAATTGGATCACCGATAATAGTAACACACATTATAGTGAAATGATCAACTATGTTGATATCTATCACTTTTAATATCACATGTCTAAACCGTTAGGCAATTTAGTTCATTTTCCGTGTAGCCAGTCCAGTGAATGTCCGAGATTTTACTCTCAGATCAGCGCGGCTGGGATTCGAACCCACGAGGATTCCATTCACCTCAGGATCTGTCATTTAAAACTTCATGACGTTATCCACACCTCTAACCATTGCGCTATTGAGACATTCAAACCGATATAGTTTCCCGTTGCATATCTTTTGTCGTTATTTGCCTAACACTACAAATTCATCCTACATCAGACACTCAAATAACACAGGGAAGATTTTAATGATAACTTCTTCGACTCTGTTATACTGTGGTTCAGAAACATTAAATAAATTCAGAAATAAATTTTGTTTTATAGCTCTTCTTTGAAAGAGAAATACTTTAGAATACTGTATTTAGTATTTCATTTTTTTATTCTTTGTATATCTTTACTTTTATTTATCTTTAATTGTAGTATCGTACTATTTGTTTATTCTTTCTACATCTTTATTTCTACTTGCATTTTTATTTTCGTATTTTACTTTTTTGTTTATTCTTTATATATCTTTAATTTTTACTTATCTATTCTTCGTGAATTGTTCGTCTACAAATAAATTGCTTGTATAACGCACGATATCAGAAAATACGTTTCTTGCCACTCTTAGAAAAATATAAAGCCAAAGGTGCACTAACAATTCCCGACTGATAACAAAAAAGAACATCGTAATGTGCGATATAAAATCAAGCATTTTACAAAACAAGCGAGGATGTAGACCGGTGAACATTCAAAATATGTCACCATCTCTAAATGTCAACCCGGTATATGATTTACGAGTATAGACTCCCAAAACAGTACACCTGTCTTACATGGTTTCTTCTATGCTTGTATTTAAGGTTGTATTTCAATCAATATTTTATTTCTATAGCTTAGCATATACATGTATATGTATTCTACAATAAATAATGTACCATTTTAATATTGTAAACAATATTCTGTGATATTGTAGCGGTGCTTAAATCTTTTAATATTATATTCTCTTTTTAGGGTACATCTTAGAGTCTTCGGCCCTTTGTTTCATTTTCATTTCATGTGAATTGTTGTATTTTGAGAGATTTTTCTAGCTGTATTGTGTGAAATGATTGAATCATTTAAATAGGTTTTTGTTGCAATTTTTCCTAAGTATGTTTGTATTTCTAGAAAATTTTCGAAAACCACAATTCCATCCTACTTTCTTATCAGGGATAGCTCCCGAAGAACTGAGGAGTTTGTAGCAGACTCTCCTCATAAACAGTTGGTTAAGGGTTCTAATCTCAATCTAGCAATTCCTGGTGGGATTCCTGAGCTACCGCAATGGACTCTAGAGCTTTTAAGTTAACAAGCCTCGTCCAGTTTAGAATCTTTAATACGCGCATCTACTGTTCATTCTGGGAAGCTAGATTTTGAATTTTTAACGATGTTTAAAGGAATTGTCATTACCGGTCTTTTCGGTATAATTACACCGGCTGAATAGCCTCATAGATAGCAAGCTTGCCTGAGAAGCAGGAGCTCGTCAGTTCAAAGACACCAGCCTTACCATCTTTAATGTTTAATGTTTAATTGAGTATATCATGTTGAGGCATTTCAATACTTTACAACAGAGAGAGAGAGAGAGAGAGAGAGAGAGAGAGAGAGAGAGATCAAGAGAGAGAGAGAGAGAGAGAGAGATAGAGAGAGAGATATGTTTATTACTGCATCAAAACCAAATCACTGACAAATACAAACAGAAATAAACTTTTAAAAGAAATTAAATTAAAAATTCCCAGAAACACAGGGTATCAAACAGTCTGTAGGAACTAGAACAACGGCCGTCAGGGAAGATGATACAGATCTTATCTAGCTGACCACCGTCTATACATGTAACTATATTAATGTCATATATAATGAAAAATCAACTGAAATACACACTTTAGCTATGTAACAATTCTAGCTGGACATTTACACAAAAAAGCAAAATTTAGAAATTGACAAACCTCAAACAATATATATTTGTTACGTTTAGTGAATTCAGCTAGGGACCTCGAAATCCGGATATCAGGAAGCATTTGGTTCCAAGAGTTGATAAACCTAAAGGCATAGGATTTTAAAAATTCGGAAGTTGTTCTAGAACACAAATAATTGGTCTCAGAGAGCCTTGCATTATACACAAACCAGATCTGATTGTCAATTAAAAATACATCCCATGGTTACTGACATATTCAGATCGGCGAAATTAATACATTTAAAAATTATTTTACCAACAACAGTTACAGTAAAACAAGCAAAATACAATAAAATGCACACAGTAAAAATCACTAGAATACGAATTAACTATCGTATGTAACGTAGCTTAAACATTGCAATCTGAGAGATTTATCAGTGAGCAGAATTTAAACGGAATGATCTAGCAAAACATGCGTCAACAGACTCATTTTAAAAGCTATCAGGTTTATCAAAACGTCATATAAATTGTGGAAGTTCATTCCACAATTTGGGACCTGCTACAGGAAACGACTTGTCATTATAAAAGAACTGTTCGGCATTTAGGAACAGCGAGTGACACTGACAAACTTTGACACTGATCGGTGGAGTACGGAAAGAGAAAACTTTGCAGCTACTTCTAAATCTAAATCGTCCATATTTCCAAAGTCACTCCATACATTTATGTCGGTTTTATCAGACTTTTTTTTCATTTATATCAGACGATGAATCTAGAGTCATTTTAATGAAACAATATTCCTGAAGCTTGTGATACCGATAGTAAAAGGATAGAAATATCTGACGTCCCATGTTGTCATAACTGTTTGAAACACGATAACTCAAGGATCTGATTCATAGCAATGTGCTCATGTGGTCATAGTTCCTTCATGACTTGTGACTGGTACCAACTTCTCCCAAATGCGCCTATGTAGTGCATTCAATACACTCTTATAATATATATATATATATATATATATATATATATATATACATTATATATACATGCATATACAGTATATACATGTACATGTATATACATGTATGATGTATATTTATATAATTATACTGTATACTAAAATATATACTGTATATATATATATATATATATATATATATATATATATCTCTTTTCTTGTATCTATACATGCAAAGCCTAACTCTGTAGAACTGATTAAAAGTGCTATTCTGAAAACAGATACGTTCATAGTAAGTTCAGGCCTTTATATCGTGCAGTGTTAGAAATAAAGTAGAGAAACGTATTGATTGATTGCTTGCTCGATTGATTGATTGATTAATTCATCTAGTCCTAGATTCATTGATAAGCCTTTGTTATAATTTATTGATTGATTGCTAGCATGAATTCATAGAGAAATATATGAGCAGTAAACAGCTGCTGATGATGAAGGTGGCAATTTCATTCACACATTTTGAAAATATAATATTATAACCTTTTATTACACTTTAACTTTTAAATTAACAATCCTCTTCAATTTTTACTTTTAGAACCAATTGCAGTTTGTCTTTTTAATTAGACTATTCGTTATTGGTATAAGGTAACTACACTGCTACTGTTTAGTTTGCTAGCACGAGGTAGATATATGGTTTGTTAAACGTAGAGATGAGTGAAGTAAGGTGGTTGGGAACTGGAGGTTTTATAAGTGATGGGTACAGGTTTATATACTCCGGAGGAGAAAAAAGGGAGATAGAAGGGTGTGGAAATAATATTGTATAGAAGTTTAAGTGAACGAGTAATAAAGGTTCTTCAGTGCAGTGGCAGACTGATGTTAGTGGGGATCAAAGTAGATCCAGTAGATTTTGGTATTTATCCAAATCTATATGCCTACATCAGCCTCAGAGGATGAGGAAATTGAAGCGATGTACGAAAAAATAGAAGGAATGATTAAAGGAGAAAAAGCCACAGATCAAGTGATAGTTATCGGGGATTGGAACGCGGTGGTGGGTGAAGGGAGATGGAAATGAAGTTGAGGAATATGGTCTAGGGAAAAGAAATGAGAGAAGACAGAAATTGGTTGACTTTTTCAATAGAATGAGATTAATGGTGTCCAACACTTGGTTCAAACATCAGAAGAGAAGGCATTACACATGGAAGAAACCAGGAAGCACCGGAAACGAGGGAAGATACCAGATAGACTATATTCTGATAAAGCAACGGTGCAGGAATAGTGCGAAGAATTCGAGGGCGTATCCAGGAGCCGATATTAATTCAGACCACAATCTAGTAATGGCAAAAGTAGGGCATCAGTTGAAGAAAACTCTTAAGAAGAAAAGCAGTAAAAGATGGAATTCGAACGGATTGAACGAGAAAAGCAGTCAGTTTCAGGAAGCAGTGGAAAGAAAAGTTAAGGAAATGAAGGACTACGAAAGAACATGGGTAAATGAAAGATGGTGTCAGCTAAAGGAAGCTATTAAAATAGGTGCAAAAGATGTTTATGGCTTTCTTAAAAGCAAATACAGCTAAAAAAAACTTGGATCTCAAGGGAGATGCTAGACAAAATGGATGAAAGGAGGAAATGGAAAAGTATTGACACCAGTCATGGCCGAAGGAAATATAGAAGCTTAAACAGTGAACTTGGAAGAATTACAGACAAAGCAAAGATCATTGGTGGAGTGAAAAGTGTGATGATTTAGCAGAATATGATAGAAGAGGGAGGTCGGATCTATTATACCAGGAAGTCAGGATATTAACAAGAACCGATAAGAAAAAGGAGATGCAAAGAATATTAGTATAATGGGTAAAAATGGGGAATTGAAGACAGAGCTGGAAGAAGTAAAAGAAAGATGGAGAGAATATGTAGAGGAATTGTATGATAAGGCTGGGAAACCAGTTAAAGAGGATTTTAAAATAGAAGAAGAAGACGATAAAAGGGGCCCCGATTTAATGAAGAAGGAAATATATTCTGCAATTAACAGTATGAAAAATGGTTAGGCAGCCGGAATAGATGAAATCCCTGCAGAATTCTTGAAAATGTTGGAAGGAGAAGCACTTAAAAGTTAATGAAGGTGTGTATTTAGTGTACAATACAGGTATTTGGCCAGACGACTTTACCAAGTCAGTGATGATTCCAATTCCCAAAAAAGCCAATGCTGTGGAGTGTTCGGATTACAGAACAATCAGCTTAATACCTCATGCATCGAAGATCTTATTAAAGATAGTAAATAATCGCATTCAGTCGAAAGCAGAGATGATACTGAGCAAGACACAATTTTGTTTTAGAAAAGGATGCGGCACAAGAGAAGCAATAGGCGTAATGCGGGTTCTTTGAGAAAGAAGCTTAGAATATGGAAATAATGTTTTTTGTATGCTTTGTAGACTTCGAGAAGGCCTTTGACAGGGTTGATTGGATAGCGATGATGAATATCTTAAAAAGAATAAGAATTGACTGGTGAGATAGAAGACTAATTTTGAACTTGTACATGAATCAAAGAGCAGTACTCAAAATCCAACAAGAATACTTAGAAGAAGGTGAAATAGGACTTGGAGTCAGACAAGGTTGTAGCATTTCGCCGCTGCTGTTTAACATTTACGCTGAGGCAATGATGGAGGAAGCCATGGAAGACTTTGAAGAAGGAATAAAAGTAGGATGGAATTTGTTACAAGATGTACGATTTGCAGATGACCAAGGAATGGTAGCGGGTAGCGAGATTGGATTGCAAAAGATAATGGATAGGCTGAATGATACGGCCCTAAGATATGGCATGAAAATTAATATAAAAAAGACCAAGGTTACGAGAGTGTCCAATAATAAAGGTGAAGTTAATATTACAATAAATGGTACGAAATTGGAACAGGTAAGGAGTTTCAAATATTTGGGTTATACTATAACCGATGATGGGAAATATGAGACGGAAATGTGTAGTAGGATTGCACAAGCAAAAGCGGCCTTTGGTAGTAGAAAAGAACTATTAACAAAAAGTCTAAAGAAAGACACAAAGATAAAGATAGTGAAAACTTTGGTTTGGACCACGCTATTGTATGGATGTGAAACATGGACCTTAAAAGGAAGATAGTAGGAAACTGGAGGCATTGGAAATGTGGATTTGGAGAAGAATGGAGAGGATTAGCTGGACTCAAAAGGTTACAAATGAGGAAGTCCTGGAGAGTGTTGGCACAGATAGACAGTTTATAAATGTATTAAGAAATAGGAAGAAAAGACGTATAGGACACATTCTAAGGGGGGAAGGTCTATTAAGAGGTCATAGAAGGTGGAATGGAAGGAAGAAGAGGCAGGGGCAGGCCGAGATTAGGTATGTTAGATGATTTAAAGACCCACTCATATGTGGAAATAAATAGGAAGGCGAAAGACAGAGAAGAGTGGAGGCGTTATGTACCATGGACCTGCCAGTAGGCAGAGCACTAAGAGAGAGGAACGTAGTTGTTGTTTATATTGATATACGGTTTGCTGTATTGATTATATTGGCTTTCTGTCGCCTAGACCAATTGATATCGATCTGTCAAACATCCCCTTCAAGCAACAGGTCATTTATCATCACAGGAAAGGCGCCGTAATTTATGTCTTCTACATATGTCTTCCGATTACGGATCAGTGCGTGCGTTGTTCAAATCCTAGAGGATCAAACTGACGACAGACATAACTGACGTTAACATCGGCTTTACAGCTTTTAACCAAAACGAATGATCATATCTTTATGTGTAAGAGTAAGATACCAAAGTTTAAACGAGCGATAAAGTGAAAATCTACCTTGACTCCATTCCAGGAGAGTTGATAGCAGAGTAACAAATATCGTAAATTTATATGCCCGGTGAACGAAGATGACCTCTCTCTATCTCTCTCTCTCTCTCTCTCACTATCTCTCTCTCATTCTCTCTCCCTCAGTGCAATGGCTATTGGCAGATTTATGGCATATAGCACCTCCACTCTCCTCCGCTTCCGCTTTTCTCTTCATGTCCACATCCGAGTGGATCTTTAAATCACCTAACATTCGTATTCATTCCTCTGCCTCTATTCCTTTCCATTCTGCCTTCTATGACCTCATGTCACTGAAAATGACCTAAACTCCTTTTATTCCTTACATTCATTCATATAACATTAAAAATATTAAATGTAATCACGGTTGATCATTTTATCTTATATTGTTTTCCTTTTAAATCTCTCGACCACTTATGTCCTTCATTACTCAACCACTGAACAGAGTTACACTACAGGATGTCTCGTGACATGTCTCAAGTAAGCCAACAGACTGAAGCGTGATATTTACACCAAAATGTACCAAATATACTGGGTGATTATTAAGTGGGTCATAGTTTTGATGTCTTAGCTTTTGTATGCATAAAAAATCTACATGTTCGAAGCTAAATTTTATTTTTATCACTTCAGTTTTTAATCTCCCAAAAGTAACATTTTAGATGCTTCAATTTAACTTTAGAAATCATCGCCATCAGCCAATTTTTGCTTATAGCTAGAGATTCATCGATCGACGTTACCTAAACCCTGTCCATTGCCTGACTCTGGATTAATTAACGGAAATTTAATGTATTAAGTATCAGTTTTTAAGTTTAGTATCGCTTATTTATTCATCTCGTTACAGATTATACAAACAATAGGAACATGTATGTAAGGGTTAGCTAAGCAGATATCAGTACAAAACGCAACACAATACAATATAGTTTAGCAATGTGTCAACAAAACCCTCACCTAAGAATTTTCCATGCAGAAAACACCTGAATGTTTGAGCCTCTTATCTTATTTGTACGCCTGGCCATAAGTACAATTGTGTTCTCTTTACAGCCCTCTTGGTCAAGTTACCTTTATATTTGTGACGGTAGCTTGAGTGTGTCGAGTCGTCTTAAAAAGTAGCCCTGTACTTCTGAATCTTGACGTTAAACACTCTGCAACTTACCATAATTGTGTTTAGCCCAGTTGATCGCGGGTAGTAACAATTAAAACGGCCTACAAGGTCCACTATTTTTAATTTGCTTTATTTTTTTGTTCGTATAGTTAACACATGACATATCGCATGCGTTACATACTTTACTTTATTGGTTGCTGTTCTTCTAGTTTTCGTTATTTCCTCCATTCCTCTCCATGGTTATTAGTAATCATTGCCTTTTGTTGGCGCATAAATTGCAGCTGGCGCCGATTTAAAAATAACTTTCCAATACCCTCGGGTTTTAACTTTCAACACTCGGTCATCCAATGTGGTCGCCCACAAAGTACTAACCGGCGCCGTGGTGCTTAACTTCGTTCAATTGACGCGCAGTTTAACCGAGTGCACTTAATTCCGCTAAATCTCGCATAGATCATGTAGGTCTACAATAGCTCACTATTTCATGTAGCCAATAGCTCACTATTGCACGTTGCCAATAGCTCACTGTTGCATATAGCCAATAGCTCACTATTGCATGTAGCCAATAGCTCACTATTGCATGTAGGCCTACAGTAGTCTACCATTGCATGTAGGCCTACAGTAGTCTACCATTGCATGAACTATCAATCACCAGGCAGTTTAGTCAATTATTCATGTTACCGGTCCTGTGAATGTCCGAGGTTTTACTCTATAATCAGCTTTACCGTTAAGTGATTCAGAAACAGTCTTTAGAACTGTTATGACATTAACACTCACTGAGCTATTGGACGTTCTAATTAATACAATATATATTAATATTAAGATTTCTATTACCATTTAGTCGGTTTAAATAAATGTTAAACATTAGCATTATAATGGTATACTAAGGCATCAAGCGCCCCATTCTTACATGGTTTTCAATAAAAAATCTAAATTGTCGCAGAGAATATTAAAATATTATCATACTGTCGCATTCATATTACTTATAATAGTTTATGTATTTATATTAAATATTTATATTAAATATTTATATTAAATATTTATATTAAATATTTATATTAAATATTTATATTAAATATTTATATTAAATATCTATATTAAATATTTATGTTAAATATTTATATTAAATATTTATATTAAATAAGTCTAAAGATTAATCTATCCGGCGTTTGTCTTTTAGACGTTAGGATGGAGCCAGCGGCGATGTCGGCAAGATATTCGAAAGCGGATCAGTATGAGCGGAGTTCAAATCATGGGCTCGCCCGTCACTGACATCGCTTTCGAGTGAGGAAATTGACATTAACCGTAGCTTTACCAGCTTTCAAGTGAGGATACTGACGTTTCAACTGCTTTTTCGTTGGGCAGAATTTTAAATTTCAGTTCAACGAAAAAAGGCCCAACCAATTCAACATTCCCTAAAAATTATCTTAATCTAAAACATTCTGAAAATATCACTCTGACCTTGTTTAGTGCATATACTGAACTAAGTATCTGTAATTGTAAATCTGTAACTGTAAATCTGTAACTGTAAATATGTAACTGTAAATCTGTAACTGTAAATCTGTAACTGTAAATCTGTAACTGTAAATCTGTAACTGTAAATCTGTAACTGTAAATCTGTAACTGTAAATCTGTAACTGTAAATCTGTAACTGTAAATCTGTAACTGTAAATATGTAACTGTAAATCTGTAACTGTAAATATGTAACTGTATATCTGTAACTGTAAATCTGTAACTGTAAATCTGTAACTGTAAATCTGAACTAAGTACCGTAAGTGCACGTGCTAGAAATAGATGACTATAAGAAAATGCAGACGAAGGCAAAAGAAAATTACCTCGGAAGGCGTTACCTACGTAGCCTATTAAATACCACAGCAAATGTAGACTATGGCATAGAGTTTGATAGGATTTCAATTGAACAATTTGGATTGGCGAAGGTTTGCTACTTCTGAAGTTTGATATGAGAGTCCTAATAGAAATAGGTGCAGTGTCGTTTGCCAGAATAATAGAGAGAGAGAGAGAGGGCAAGAGAGAGGTAGCGAGAGAGAGAGAGAGAGAGAGAGGACACGAGCGAGAGAGAAAGAGAAAGAGAGAGATAGAGAGAGAGAGAGAAAGAGTTACTGAGAGAGACAGAGACACAACACTCAATACAACTCGGTGCAAATAGTTAACTAAATTAAGTTACTTCGCAAATCGCACAGATAGGCCTATCCGAAGTTTTGAAAGAACAAAAACACCGTTTAAAAACTGTCCACGTTCATTTATTGCAACAAGCCATCAAAGAGTATGACAAATAAAAAATGTAAAAGTGCCTTCGAGTAAATTAGTCTTTGATTATTAGAATAAGTCAAATTTTATAAATACAATTAACAATTAAGACAGTAGGAAGCTCTTGTTGTACGAGTATAAAATAAAAAAGTATAAAATTATAACGCAAGACGACCACAACGAGATGTGTGCTTTTCAAAGCTGCTCTAGACCCTAGCATCCATGTGATATTCTGAAATATCAATAATATATATTGCAGTCAATGTTAATTAAATTTACTGTAATTAATTCTTTTGAAATTTTCTTTGTTTCATTTTATTATTTTATTATTTAGAAGAAATGGTGATTGTTCATTTGAGGCTTTAATATAGTTGGCAAAATTAATTTGATCATTGCTCTTAAATCCGCAGGCCTAAGTGCATTTGGAACTTTTTAATTAGTAAATTAGTACCTTTCAATCAATCAACCAATCAATAAGAATTTAACGACCGGTTCCTAGCCATAAGGCAATGCCAGGGACGTCTCTTGCAGACACTACACAAACAGGCACCAAAGCACCACACGATGACGACTGAGTACACTGAAACCACAAGAGAAAGCGAGATCAAAACAGTACAAGTCCATGATCCAAGGCAAGCATATTTAAATATTTATATATTTAAATATTTATATATTTAAATATGTAAATATTTTTTAATATTTAATGCTTAATTTAAAAAACTTTCTTTTACTGTGTAGGTAATTATTTACTATGCGCCAGTTTTATCACAAGTGGCGATGAAAAACTGCCATAGACCATTATTATTATTATTATTTATATGTCAATTAGGGCATGCGTCACAGGGCACACAACATATCAAACTAACACGATTCAATAAAATGAAGATTTAACGTCCTATTCCTCACCTGAGCGTCAGGGACGTCTCAAGACATACATGCAGCTATGCATGCTGTGTTCTACGTCACATAAGCGCAATAAGCCAAATGCATAAACCAAAATATATCGAGATCCTTATCTGTGCAACCCGTTATCCAGAAATCGAAACGATTGCCTAGAACGGCGGAGTCAACATCTCCAGGTTAAGTAAATTGCAAGTGTGTTAAAATTGAATATGTTTATTCTTATGCCGGACTTCAACGGACCAGTTCCTCTGCATTTAAAAACCGAAAGCCATACAAACAGAACTGTTTGTCATGAGCTAGCACATGCGGTAAATGTACTGAACCCGAAAGCTATCGGGAAAATATGCAGCAGTACTAATAATACTACTACATATTTTACTTCATTTCCTCCTCCAATAGTGATATCGGGAATCCGGAAACATAGTGTATGACAAGTAGGCCTACTTAAATGTTTAAGGACAAGTACTTAAAATGTTGAAGAGAGAATTATAATACTTACTGTTTGTGATATTCGGGTGTTGTAAAGCAGTGGCCCATTTAGTGCACTAGAAACAAATAATACGAAATAATGCTAATCAGTTAATAGGAGCAATGAAAGTAGAATATGTAGAATAAGTAATAATTAATTGATGAGAATGGTTAAATGATCGCAAACCTTAACCATGACAATTCAGCTTAATCTTGTGAAATCATCGTCACTCTCTTCCCTTGAACGACACTTTAACTGAGTCGGTATTAAACATTTCTATTCGTTTTAGAAAATGTTGTAGCCATTTCTGTAATCTTGTAGCCATTTCTGTAATCTAGGCGCTCACCAACCGAATGCCCTTTCTTACGTTGGTTTGAGTCTTGTTGCTTTGTCGACTAATACGACACGAGCAGTCACCGGTTGGTCTACTGTTCAAATTGTCCACACAGCTGATTAATTATAATTGATTGATTGATAACACACCTGGGTCCACGCAGTTGATTGATTATAATTGATTGATTGATATCACACCTGGTTAGACACAGCTGATTGATTATAATTGATTGATTGATTGATTAATAACACACCTGGGTCCACACAGCTGGTACCGAACCCCGGGCAGGGGGAGGGACAACACTTCTGACTCCCAGGGCATGACATGTCGGTGCCACATCGGTTCGCTGTCTCGTCTCCAGAGGGGGAGGCACAATGCACCCCAGAATACGTGGGGCACTTGCCTGGGCGAACTGGAGCAATAAATATTATAAATTATAATATAGTGGTGTCATCATCATCATCATCATCATCAACATCATTGTCGTCGTCGTCGTCATAATCATCACCATCATCATCATCATCATATTACCTTGAATGAAATAACCGTTTAACTTGGGTAGGGATTAGAACATTTTATTGGACTTTATGAAGCCTAGGAGCTCATCAACCGAATGTCCTTTCTAACGTTAGTGTGGATCTTAGTGCTTTGTTGCCTTTTACGGCCCGTGCAGTCCACGATTGGTCACTTCCGCAACCCGGATACAACACGGGTAACGTTATAAAACTGTGTATATTTACAAGTATATACATGTATTTAAACATACGAAATGGAAACCTAAAGAGAGAACACAGCACACATAACAGGTACTACCTCGTATTCAGCATATCTTGACGTTGATATGACGTTGCAAATGTCATTGCTTGATTGATTATTGAAATGATTGGATGTAAGAACTACCTGGTGTTCGGAAAATCTCGATGCTGCACATGCATCGATTGATTGATTGATGGATGAAATGATCGGATATAATAGCAACCTGGAGTTCTGCAGATCTTGACGCCGCAGCTGGTGCCACAACATTTCTTGTTCTTGCACTCGTAGTCTCTCTCACAGGCCCTTCTCTTCAGCGAGTCTGAGCACTTGAGTTCAAGGTCAGGCTCAGGACACTGTAGAGTGGCGCCACCTGTCTCTACAGCTGTAGCAACAACAACAACACAAATCGAGTCAATCGAGCACTGTGAAACAAAACAATCATATGAGCAGAATACGGTTCATGATGACATTGGGGACTTTAGTTAAAGGAGACTATAATAAGTTTGATACCACACTCAATTTACTAGTTATTAATAGCAATTACTTATTTACCATTAATCATTGTCTTTTATTCCAAAAATTTTAGATAATATATTCCAATGTTTAATATTTATTTTAACATTTGCACTACTTAAGATATTTCAGTTCTCAAATTACGAGTGCTTTGTTTTAACAATTATAAGTACTTCAGTTTAATTAAAAAAGAAATTTTATTCCAAAATTCATTAGCAGTTAATAACATTAGATACACATATTCTCTTACTGTAATGAGAGTTAGATATGACATTGTCACTGAAAATGAAACTATCGTAAGTAGAAATGTCTCTACGAGCCAACCAAACAAGAGCTGAGGCAGCTATAGGCAAACGGAAAAGGCATTAAAAGGGAAGTCAATTTTTTTCTGTCAGCAGGCCATTTCATATGCATTGCCATTTCAAAATGCATGTTATATAAAAATGGTTTGTAAAGAGAGAATCTGGCTGATCCATGAAGTGCTCTTTATACAAACGGAAAAGGCATTAAAAGGGAAGTCAATTTTTTTCTTTCAGCAGGCCATTTCATATGCATTGCCATTTCAAAATGCATGTTATATAAAAATGGTTTGTAAAGAGAGAATCTGACTGATCCATGGAGTGCTCTTTATACAGCTTGTGACAGCAGAATGCTTACTCAAACTCTCTTTATGATGCCAATCTCCATAATGAGCACTCAATCACAAGTTTATCATTTCCCTATAAACTAAGTCACTAAGTACCTTGGACCTACCACTAGGGTCAATTCTTTGTAAATAATTCGAGTTTAGTACCGAACGATGATAATATGATCTATTGATTACCTAATTAATCGATAAATTGATTGATTGATTAATCGATTAGTCGATTTATTATTTGATTGATAGATTAATTTATTGACTGATTGATTGAATGATTGATTCATTGATCGATTGACTATTTGGTTGATTGATTATATTAATTTTTGACTATTGTATTTGCTCTAACCCGGTTGAATTGTAGTCACAGATTCAAATGGTACGGCGCAGTTTCTGCACGGAACTAGAAAAACAAGAATTATAAAGTACGTTAATAAATACTACCTCGGGTAGGGTGCTAATGTTTAATAATAATAATAATAATAATAAAGGTTTAACGTCCGTTTCCTCATCTAGGGATGATGTCAGGGACGTCAAACGTGTTGGATACAATCACGTTACATATATGAGAGAATGAGAGACTTATAATATTGTTACAATTCTATCAGTTACGTGTGGAATTAGTTGAGCTTAACTAATTGTCAATGAGCCATAGTGCTTCACCAGTGATGATAATAACAATTATATTAATAATAATAATAATAATATTTTTATTATTTTTTATTTTACCCCGGTGTAAAGAACCTGGGGTTTGATAAAAACGATTCGAGCAATACGTGCTGAATCGCCGCCCGGCTACTCGAGGTCATCAATCGGCTTAAAAGAATTGTTGAAGCAGACTGCATTAAATCTTTGCAAAGTCATGGAAAGCCTTTGCCAAAGAAAAGATGTCTCTCGCTTATCGCCGGTTTGCTCTGCAATAAGTCTGCCTATGCCATTAATAAAGTCAACTCCTTCGGGATTCATCGGGCCCATGGTTTCAATGGCCACCGGAACAACTTCATATCCTAAGGACAGATCACGGTATTTATCCAACTTCCTAGAGGCGGCATGAACAGCAGCTCCACCGGCTGTGACTGAAGTCGTATTCAGGTAGGAGTTTGCCATAGTGTCAATGACCGTGACGTCCCATACGGCACATTTACCGTTGCACCAGGGCACTAAAGTCATGCCGTCCGGACGCTTGCCGTCTGATCTGGACAACCCACTTGGTTCCTTAGAGGAAGGGATGCCTGCTCTCGAAATTGCTCGCCATATTATGTCATTTAAATTGTGATGGCGAGACATTCTACCTGAGCTTCGTTTGCAGGAGAGGCCGTGGAGACCTAAAGCGTCGACTTCATGACCGCAGGGGCACATGTGAGGCTCGCAAGTTTTCGCCCTAAACGGAAACTAACAGCTACTCGAATCGCCTCATTGTCTAAAAATAGCCCACAAGAAGCAACAGGGAGAGCGTGAAGCCAGTCGCTGCTTCTTTTGGTTGATACAGCTAGGAGTCGTGCTCTGTCTACTGCATTGGATGGGATTCTAACAGACTGTTATAAATCCGATCCACTATAGGACGGTCCCATGATTTCTGGCTACTGACTGAGGTAGAAGGTGGAGCACTGGAGGTGAGGCTTTGGGACCAAACTGACAACGCAACGTCAATGGAACTATCGGCAGAAAGGGAGCAGGAGCACTTATGAAGGATGGCGTCTTGCAACTGCCTCGTATTTATTATTATTATTATTATTAACCTCCGAAAATTTCTATTGCGATGTCATGGTCGGTGTCAGGTCCTCGAGACCGCTTTATTATTAATCCTTTTCATGGTTAATCATATTTTTGCTATTGATAGCGCACATCAGCAAAACGCTCCGATACAAGATTAACCTTCCATGGGCCCAAGAGGATATCCATCATTATTTGACTAAACAGGATTTTCAACACAGTCCACTTGTATCCGAGGCGAACACTTTAACCGTTACGCCATTTCTTCACCAGTAGCGAGGTCAAACGTTACAAATAATCATATTCAAAAGAGTTGAGCCGAAAACAAGTCGGTAAGCTCTCCCACTTGGCAATAAGTAGGTGTAGGGTTCAAATCCAAGGCTTGCCCGTCATTGATACGCATTCGAGTCAACAAACTAACTTTATATCTAACTTAATTCAAAAGCATTTAATCACAGAGGAGTAAATCACTATTAATCATACGTCTTTGCCCACCCCCTCATCTACTCATGATCATCCTTTCATTCTGTATGAACAGTTTCATAGACGGCTTTTCTTTTTGACCTCTCCTATTCAACCATTACACAGGAACTGAGACGAACTGAGACCAACATATATAAACCTCAATTCCACTAGCACCGTTCCTAGGAATGACTTCCCGGATTTTGGATTGAACCGTTATTGACCACTCACTCTGCTAATCGGATTGGACTTGGTATCATAGTTTTCAATGTTGTCGTGGATAACAGTAGCACTCTAATTCTGTTGTTGTTGTTGTTCAAAAGAGCTGAGCGGATAACAAGTCGGTAAGCTCTCCTACTGGGGAATCAGTAGGAGCAAGGGTCAAATCCAAGGCTTGCCCCGTCATTGATACGCATTCGAGGCACCAAACTGACGTTAAATCTGGCCTAATCCTACAGACTTTAGTCACAGAGGAGGAAATCGCTAAAACTGGAAGGACACTCTAATCACGTGCGGTATTTTATGACACTGTGTGTGAGTAAAGAAACCAAACTATCAGTACCTACCCAGGGTTGTATTTATAATTCTTTTCCAAACCCAGAGTTGTGTTTAGAATGTTTTTCAAAAGGTTGTATTAAGAATTTTTCCAGCTGGGTTAGCTTGGGGAGTCAAAGGCTTGCCAGGGGTTCTCAGTGCTTCGGCACAGAAGAAGTTAAACTTCATAGGGGTTTAAACTTCCAACATGGGGTCACGCATATGCTAAGCTGGTCGAAACCCACCCCCAGCAAATACAGCCAAGAACCCACCCACTGAATGCTAACAGAACCCCTTAATCACCCCACCAAATACAGCCCATCACCCACCCATTGGATGGAGACAGTTGGATCCTCCGCACATGGTCTCGCAGCAGACCTTGCCATACCCGCACGTATCGCTAGAGTTGCACTGTCTCGCCTGCTGAACCTCGCACTGCGTGGTGCGGTCAGGAGGGGAGCACACGCTGACCTCACAGCTTGTGCTGCCGCATCCCTTGCTGCAGCAGAGATCACCGTTTGAACACATGACCCCTGGGTTACAAGCGTAGCTTCTTCTACCTCCGCACTCAGCTGTCTTGTCTACTAGTGGGCAGACTGGACCCTCTGATCAATCAATCAGTCAATGTATTGATTTAAAAGCGGTTGCAGGAGACTTAGCTGACCGTGGCTATAAATCGATTAATACACATGTATACATATGCATGTATATATATATATATATATATATATATATATATATATATATATATATATATAGACTATATATACATGTATATACTGTATATATATATATATATATATATATATATATATATATATATATATATAAATATATATATATAGACTATATATACATGTATATACTGTATATATATATATATATATATATATATATATATATATATATTTATATTTATGTACATGTATATACAATATATATAGTATATATATATATATATATATATATACATATATATATAATAAATATATACACTTAAATATACACTGTGAGTCTTATAAGTGACACCCCTTTTATATTTGCAATAAAATCGTAACCAGTCGACACATTTCTATAAAATTTACAGGTTGTTGGAATCAACCAATTTTCGCTATTACTGCAAAATTTTGTTACCATATCTTTAAGAACAAAAAAGTTATTGATATATAGGAACGCTAGGGGCAATGATGAATTTACAACTATGGGCCAAGTAACTGACATTCTCTATATTGTTATAATGAAAACAGGGAAAACATCTTATGCATATCATGCTATACTTATCTTAAAAAACAGGCATTTTTGTTCAAAACGTGCCATATTATGTGCAGATTTGTAGAAAATTGCCGAAGTTATTGCCTTTTTAATAGCCCTGGGGTGTCAAAAGAACTATGCAGACTGTTGTTACGCACAAGGCCTGACTGCGCATTTAGCCTGTGCGCTAAAGCTGCAGCTGCTAGGCTAAAAATCAGATCAGCCATATGACATATCAGACTGGCTAGGCCGATGCTCCATTTATCGCCATCACTTGTTCACCGATTTGAAACTCATTCAATACAAATCACAAATCCATCATTTCCATTCTTCAAAGATGGTTTTCAGCAAAGAAGATCGCATTTTGATTTACGAAATGCGAATAGCCAAAGGCTATGGCGCCAAGCGTATCCTGAAAGAATTTCCTCGTAAAAACTGGTCGTTGTCTGGGGTTGCCAGATTGCTTAGAACCATTACTGAAAGCGGATCATCTGCTAGAAAGGCAAGGCCCAAGACAGGAAGAACGCCTGAAATTGTCGCAGCTGTTGAGGAGATGATTATGAGTCAGGAATCACAGCCTGGAACTCATCGAAGTACAAGACAGATAGCACGTGAGATTGAAGTGAGTCAAGCAACTGTTAGCAGGATTATACGCCATGAGCTTAATCTGAAATGCTTGAAAAAGAAACAAGCTCAAGAACTTACAGAAGCAAATAAGTTGACAAGGTTGGTGCGTGCAAAGCTTCTGCTGCGAGATTATCCCCAGAGCAAAGTTGATTTCATATGGTTCACTGATGAGAAGATTTTCCACAGTTGCTGCACCAAAGAATGCACAGAATGATAGGCTCTACGTGTTTGCAGGAACTCGAAAGAAACAAGTTCCTGCAGCACGCTTGTTAAAGACGCGTTCGACCTTCACGAAGTCTGTCATGGTATCAGTCGGGGTGTCGTCCCTTGGAGCAACTGATCTTATCTTCATTGATCCAGGTGTCAAGATTAACGGCGCTTACTACCGAGACGTGCTTCTGTCACAGCATCTCTTACCAGCTATCAGGGCCATGTCAGGAGAATTCTTTATCTTTCAGCAAGACAGCGCTCCCGCTCATCGCGCATGTGAAACAGTTGCGATGTTACGACAGAATACACCTGCGTTCATACCACCGACTTTGTGGCCTCCGAATAGCCCGGATCTTAACCCAGTGGACTATAAGATATGGGGAGTCATCCAAGAGCGTGTCTATAAGACCAGAATTCGTGATGTGAATCACCTAAAAGAACGCCTCATTGAAGAGTGGTCTTCATTTGATCAAAAAATTATCGATGGATCAATCAGACAGTGGCGCCAGCGTCTTCGGGCTTGCATATCAGTTGATGGTGGTCATTTTGAACAAAAGTTATAAGCCACACCCAAATCATAATCTACCATAGGCTCAATCAAACAGCTCTTTTCAGAGCTACCACAAATAATCAATAATTCAAAGCATCTCGCATAACGTGAGATTGCATGCGCATGATGTAGCCTACGTCTGTGGCGTTCTATATTAGGATTTTTGTTTTGACCCCCACCCGCAGTCGAGTTTAGATAACTTTTTTATTTTTATATGTATCTGAAAGAAATTTTGCAATATTTCAGAGAATTGTTAGTTCTCCACTCCCAGTAAATTTCACATGGATCGGTTGACTGATTGCGATTTTATTGCAAATATAAAAGGGGTGTCACTTATAAGACTCACAGTGTAGTATTATCGATTTGTATCTTACCGACTTCGGTAAGATACAAATAATAAATAGTGCTTGAAGTCGGTAAAATACTCGACCGCGGATCAGCATGTGCGGGGTTCAAATCCCTGACTCGCCCGTCACTGACATCGCTTTCGAGTGAGGAAACTGACGTTAACATTAGCTTTAGCTTTTTACATGCGGTATGTCATGTGTGTCACTAAACAAACCAAAAATAACTCTACTTCGATTGTTGTTGTTGTTGCTATAGTTGTTGTAGTTCAGAGTAAACAGAGCACTCACCTAGCTGGACGCACTGTGTTCCACCGCACTCTGTGCTACAGCAGATCTCGCTGTATCCGCACTCTGATGACGAGTTACACAGCACAGGACCCCGGGCTAAACATTCGAGCAGGGGGTAGGCGGGGCAAAGCTTTGATTGACACCTGGAGCCGCCGCACTCGGCCGCACAGCAAAGCTCACCGGTGGGGCAAGTCTGACCAGGCTCACAGGCCCAGGGCGCTGTAACCGGGCAGGCCCGGGCAGGGTCGTAGTAGGGGCAGGACGCTGCGGTGGCAAAGAAGTGCTCAATACACAAAATAGTGCTCTATACAGAAATTACATACACAATAGGCTAGGAATTTTCCACACCTTTTTTATTGGTCGCACAGTTACACATATGACAAACCGCATATGCTACATAGTATCCTTTCTTGGTTTCTGTAGTTTTCGTTATTTCCTCTTTTTCCCCTCCTTGGTTATTAGTAATCGTTTCCTTTTTTAATTTAGTGTAGAACATAGGAAAGATTTGTGTTCTGGGGTGGTTTCCTATTGTCGTTCTTAGTTCACAGTAAATAAACTATTTCATAAAAGGCTTGTTTTCATCATACAGATTACAGTTATTTTGTTGAACGTCATGGAAATGTAAATGTCACTTACTATAGTTTTTTTAGTAAAGAGAAGATTTAAATTTAGCCATTTATTTTCCAACAGCTTAAATTATATCCCTAAAACTAGCAGGAAGTCTGCAGAACGTAGGTCTATACGATCGTCGTCAGAGAGGGAGTTCCTTAAGCTTTGACTGGATGGAATAATCGAGGACATGCGCATAGTAAAGGTCAATCAGGTAGATGTACACGAACGTGACCAATGGAGGCAGACATGAAGACAAGCGAACCCTATGGAAAAGTGGGATTAAAGCTGAGAAGAAGAAGAAGAGAACGTAGGCTTACAGTAAATAATGTTTTATTTTATTTTTAGAATTCTGCTTTATTTAAAATTAATTTATCATTAGAAGGTCATAAATTTGCTTTTTAAAATAAAGACTAAGCCTATCCAGTGATCAGTCAATGAAAGCCAAGTAAGCTTTCATCGATTGATGCCGGCGACAGGATCGACGATAACATAGTATTGTATTATTATTAAAGCTGGCAAAGCTAAGGTTAACGTCAGTTTCCTAGCTCGAAAGCGATGTCAGTGACGGGCGAACCCAGGATTTGAACTCGCACATAGTGATACGCGGTCGGTCATATAACCGACTTCGCCACTGGCTCCAGCCACTGTTAACACTCTAGTTTCAACTGTATAGTGTAGTGCTAAATTAGTCGATATTATTTAATTGATAAAGATCATAATGTGCGCATTAAACATGAATTTATGATATACATACGTGGAATGAGCAACGGCTTGGCGCTACTACCTCCATCAACTGCTGCTGAAAATACAAAATTATTTGATTTTATAGAATAGAAATATGAGTGCAGATCATTAAATAGAGTTCTAGGGACTACTTTACAATTTAAACTTTAAAATTAAATTACAGTAGAACCTTCATAAAAGAATCTGTATATACGACTGACAGAAGATCTAGGCTAATTGGAAGTATTCCATCACCATGATCATATATAATGCTGACAGGATAAGCTTTAAATTAATCGGATAAACTTATCAGTTGTTAGATTTATCTTTTTGTGTTCATTGAATAAATGCTTTAAAAAGTTTTTTAAACTAAAAAATAGAATACTGTTCTCAATTTTGAAACTAAAATGGTTTTCTGAAAATCATTTATTCCATCACTGAAATTTGCAGCGACGGACGTCAAATTGAGCAGTTTCTTGCTTTTATCTTTGCTTTCTGTACTATCACGTAAAACATTCCTCTGTAATTCTAACATGAAAACTATTCTAGCAATGGATGTTGCACAATCCGACTACCATTCATCATCATCATCATCAGCTTCCCTTGAATACCAATTTATCTTGAGTCAAAATAAGAAAGTTTGTTACAATTTCTAGAGCCCAGGCGCTAACAAATCGAGTTCCCTTTCTGACATTGGTATGGGTCTTAGAGTTTTGTCGCCTTTTACAACGTGTACAGTCTACGTTTGGTCTATTCTTCAGAAAACCGTTCACCACAAGTGTAAAACCCCCCTGCTGCCATTATAAGCTAGACATTTAATTAACTATTACATAATTACTTAAAATAATTGCACTAAATATAATAATAATACATCTCTATTTATCTCTTTATCTCACGAGCTTTATGACTTTCTAATCATTTAAGAATAGCTAGCTATAAACCAGGTGTAGAAGGAAAGTACTGCTCCTGACACATCATGTTACCACAAGGTCCCGGACAACATTTTCCTGTACCGCTACAGTCCATATCATCCTGACACTCGTCCTTAGGAAAGGGTGTTGTGTTGAAGCACGGCATTCCCAGTAGATAGCACTGACCCGGCTTCTGATCAGCTGTTATGATTTTAAAGTCAAAGCAAATTATATTTACTTTTACTTTCTTATTTGTTGCACTGGTTTTGTCACATGTTACATATTACGATTTATGTGAATTTGATAGGTTTCCAGTAGTTTCTAGGACTGCAGATGAACGACCGTTAAATTTAAGATAAAGTGTTTAGCAAATTTTCGACCGTTAAAAGATTCCCGATTGTAGTACACAAAAAAAGTAAGAATTTAATCCACGTTAATGAAATTTGCAATTTTAATTGACTATATGCAGGAGTCGAGATAAATTTGTAAACATCATACCAAGTTCTGTAAAAGAAAACAAAAATTGTATATCTATCGGAGACATTAATGCGAGCTTGAATAATGGAATAGCCTATATTGCTATGGTCATTGTAGTTGATTTTGATTCCAAAGCAAAATATTGAGTCAAAATGAATTTACGATTAGAAGTCCATTAAAACCGATTAAATATTACTCGAATGATTAATCGTGATCAAATATATTAATAGATCTGCTGCCCTAGTAATTTTTAAATACTTACCTTGTCTAGAATAATATTGCTAAAACTTCACATCTAGTTAGAATGTTGCTGAAGCAGGCAGCTTATAATTAGCATAGTATTGCCATAATTAATGATCACTCTATATAGAGTAATAAACTATCACTATTAATCGCGTTACGCAGCTACAGGATGGTGGGTCAAATCCTTATCTTCCGGGCATTCTTCAAACTTCACGCTAGTTCTTCTTTCCTCATACTGCGGCCTCCTTTACTTGTGCAATTACATTTACTTTTTCCTCATTTCTCATCTTCTGGATTCATGTAAAATACATGTACATATATAATAAAATAGTGCTAACGATGTATCAAATTAATACATGCATAAACTCTTTAAAATAGTAATCAAATAATGGATGGAATTAAATAAAAATTGTGAAAACATTGGTTTGGTCGACACATCAATAATGAAGAAAATATTTCAGGAAATTAGAGGCTTTGGAAATATGGCTATGGAGGAAGAATGAAACGATTAGTTGGACTGGCAAATTTCAAATGAAAAAATTCTTGAAAGTGTACTTACAGATAGAAAGTTAATTGAGATAAAAAATTGAAAGAAAAGCTGGATTGGAGACATTGTAGGGGAGGATAATTTGCCAATGGGTGTAATAGAAGAAAGAATACAAGAGAAACGAGTTAGAGGAAAACCGAGACATGAGGTACTGGATGATTTGATAAGAAATTCAGATATAGAGATGACAAGGTACGCTGAGGACAGAATCGGTTGGAAGAGTTATATGCCATGGACCTGCCGTTAGGCAGTGCACCAGAAGAAGAATTAAAATGTTAACCTGGTGTAGAAGTAAAGTACTGCTCCTGACACATCATGTTACCACAAGGTCCCGGACAACATTTTCCAGTTCCGCTACAATCCATATCATCCTCACACTCGTCCTTAGGAAAGGGTGTTGTGTTGAAACACGGCCTTCCTAGTAGATAGCACTGACCCGGCTTCTGCTCAGCTAATTAGTTGAGAAAACAATCAATAAGTACATTGGAGTGTTCCTGACTAATTTTTATATTACTTTGGTATATTGCAGTTAAAAGAATTGAAATATATTCTAAAAATTGGCCATAAATGTAGCAAGTAGGAAACGTTTTATCTCAATCTGTTAATGCTATATCGCTTTGCGCATGTTTTAATAAATTAATGAAGTGCTCAAGGTTAAAATGTTCTGAATACACCTAGAGCATATATTTTCATTCATTTACAATGCATTTTCACGTGAGAAGCTTCAGCATCTGTTTAATGATGGGCACGATATGAATACGAAAGATGCATACAATTGAAACTAAACAACTAAACACTTGACGTCCCTGACATCATCCTTGTATGAAGAAACGGACGTTAAACCTTTATTATTATTATTATTATTATTATTATTATTAAAACTAAGAGTTAACTAATAAAGTTCGTTCAAAATAGTATTTATGATTCTAATGTAAATGGAAATTTAAAAGCTACCAAGTAATTTCATCAGCAAATATGACTATCATAGATGCTTTGAAATATAATGAGAATTAAATTAAATTAAGTTGCAAACATCGCTAAACTTAGCAAAAAAAATTCTGCACTTTAATGTAAATTACATTTTTTCAGCTTTCAGGCTTCATTGAACATTGCTTAGTCGAAAAGAAAGAAATGTAAATTTCTGCTAGAGTCATATTAAAAAAACTACCACCTAAATAGCTTATATATAGTATAAAAAATTCCCGTATGAAGTATACCTAACCGCGTCATAAATATTTCTCTCTATGGTATCCCTCAATTGGTAGGTACATATTGCCTTCTTTACTGTTGTTGATCTCTCTCTCTCTCTCTCTCTCTTCCTGTAAAGAAGTCTGTCTCTAATTAGGTTTATAAGCCAACCTTTGTCATCTCTAAAGTTGCAATGGTAAATCGTAACGATTCCCCGTTCTATTTGCTATCCGAAAAGTGGTTCTTCCCTGTCTTCCATCTACGGCGTGAGAGAGCAGCCTCATTCTTTTCACGTCGGACTCTTCCTGCTCTTAAACTAAGTATTCGTAGCATTAGAAGATACATTTCATGGTTATTGTGGTTACTGTATTTATATACATGTCCTGCAGAAGTAGAATAGCTATATAAGCCAACATAAGGAGTTTCATCGTCTGACTTATTTTATGTAGCAGAATTTCCCCAAAACAACGCATGTCAGATAGATGAACTCTTACAATATGCATACTCACAATCAAGAATATACAGCATATGTCCAATTCTAATTTAAGCAATACAAATAAACTAGGCTCTATTTTATTACTCAATGAAATATTTGAGGATGTATATATATATATATATATATATATATATATATATATATATATATATATATATATATATATATATATATATATATATATATGTCTACATACGTGAATTCATCGCAAGTGTAGACGGGCTTCCAATCTCACCACCTGAAGCAGTTAAAAGTCTAGTTATCAAATTATGATTTACTGAGATTTTAAATCACAAGATTATTTCATCGCTTAGTTTCAAAAGTTGCTTTAAATTAAACGACTAACTGTCGTTATGTGCCTAAATCATATAGGCCTAAATTATTGCATTCAACTTACGCAGAAACGAAATAGTTAATGCTCAGAAGTAAAGTAAATGAATTTCATAAATCTGTCATAAGACCTACATGTATTTGTAGCGTTTTTCGAAAACCACTTATAAGCAACTACGAATTATCCAATAAAATACTGTGTATACTGTTAAACATACTACTTGCTTCTTTATTATAATTAATGTTAATTTGACACTATTATTAATACATATTTTATTAAACACAAGATTTTTACTACAGAATATTAGCTAATGATTACTCGAAAGTCAAAAGTGACTTAATGGTACAATATCTCTCTCTTTCACCGTATTGAAATGGCGTAGATAGGCCTATACAAAACCACCTCTTAGTTGTTGCTGAAATAGAAATAATTTCTTCAATGGTTGAGCCTAGTAACAAAGTATGAAATCAGCTAAATCGTTAAAAGTTTGTATAACTGTCAGTTTCATTGTTGGTAACTAAACGGATGCTATTCTTCACGAAATAAAGCAATCAATTAGAAGTTACTTCAAACATACAATAATTCAATGAATCGCACTGATGAATACAAGCACATACTGTTAACATTGTAGCACTGCAGACCACCGCAGTCATTCTTACAACATCTCTCGTCAGCAGCACACGACGAGTCGTTCACGCAGTTGTCTAAACAGTGTGCTCTAACATCGGGGCAATTCTCTATACAAAACACCAACGTCCTTAAGAAACATATCGTTATATTATTGAACATCGAAATACGACCGAAAACTGTAAAACATTTAAATTTCCCACTTTTTTTCTTTCGTAGATATATAATTATTAAACATTAAAATACGACCGAAACCTGTGAATATAATTTATTTTTCCTATTTTTCTAAAACTCCAAAAATATAGACCGACCAGTATGTAGGCAAATATAAAATTGAACATAACAATAATTATACATGTAGTGCTACCATCGACCATGAAAAAATTGAGCACTGTTGTGACAAATATAAGCCAATTGAAAAAGCAAAATGCTGGTATAGCTAATGTTAACGTCAGTTTCCGCACTCGAAAGCAATGTCAGGTGATGTGTTGTCAGCAATATAAAACGACAACATACATTGCCTTTTTACATGAAGAGTGGACGTTTGCAATCATTAGCTACATCGCGCTCTCAATTACAAATTACTATGTATTATTCTTATATAACTTCGCATCAAGTTATTCTCTGGATAAAATATAAGGTTAATTATTAGTTAATTATTAGTTGTTATTAGGAACTGGAGTGGACGGGCACTGTCCTTGGGTGTCCGCTGTGAATCAATTGATCAGGTAAATACTTAACAAATCTTGCACTTAGTCAACTTTTACATAAGATAGATAGATATGCGATATTTAAGAGCGACTGATTTACCGTCATGCCAGTCGGCTTGCGCTAGTAATCTCGAGTGTACTGGTATTGATGTAAATACAGAAAACGGCTACTTCTTCTGGTATCTTATAACTCTTACAAATATTGGTAATTAAATAATTACGTATTTTCTCCATGTTGTGTCCGGGTTGCTTGAAGAATAGACCAACCGTGTAAATATGCACGTGTCGTAGAAGGCGACATAAAATCTTGATCCAAACCAACGTCAGAAAGGGCATTCGGTTGGTGAGCGCCTAGGCTCCAGAAATTGCTACAAAATTTAAACGAATGGATAAACTTCAAAAGAAGATATATTCGTATCCCGACACAAGTTCAACTAGGGATTTAAGGAAAGATGATGATGATGATGATGAAATAATTACGTAATTAAATACATAGTTTAATCAATGAGCCGCACTCACGCCCATCAGACAGGTCCTGACACACGTGACCTCCACACGCTGTGGTACAACACCTCTGACCCGCACCACAGCCCGAGTTGCTCTCAAAGTCACATGCCTCTACGCATGGACCCACCACTCCACCGCCTCCATTACGAACTGGTGTAGACGGGCACTGTCCTTGGGTGTCCGCTGTGAATCAATTGATCAGGTAAATACTTAACAAATCTTGCACTTAGTCAACTTTTGCATCAGTCAGTCATGTACATTCACGAAATTGATTGAGAATTAAGAAGTAAGATGATCAGTGTCATATCTACACAAGATACAGAACAATTTGACTGCATAATATATATATAGACTATAACCATATTATAATGTATAATGTAAATATTATATATATATATATATATATAATATATACATGTATATATATATATATATATACATATATATATATATATATACATGTATGTATGTATATACATGTATATATATATATATACCAACGACAGAAATGGCATTCGGTGGGTGAGCGCCTAGGCTACAGAAATTGCTACACAAACATAAACGAATGGATCAAGTCTATTCGTATCCCGACCCTAGTTAAACTTAAATTTAAGGGAAGATGATGATGATAATGATGATGATGAATATATATATATATATATATATATATATATATATATATATATATATATATATATATATATATATATATATACATGAAGGATCGGCTTCACAGTTGCGATCATCTCTGGCTATATTTTGGCCGGCCATCGAGATCTCAAGAAAAGTTATCTATTACTGATATTTACAAGAGTTCGCATTCATCATCATCGTTTTGGCAAGTTAGCCGTTAATTCTCTACTCTCTCTCTCTCTCTCTCTCTCTCTCTCTCTCTCTCTCTCTGTCTCTCTCTCTCTTTTAGTGCATTGCCTACCGGCAGGTTCATGGTAAATAAATCCTCCACTCTTCTAATCTGTGAGGTACCCGATGTGCAGACTGGCCGTGAAATTCTTACCACCCCCTCCTCATTTAATGAGTGCACGGGACTGCGGGCTTCGTGTTGTGATATGCCATTCGGATTCGTGTTGTGATATACCATTCTATCTTGAGGGTTATGCTTATGACGAGGTGGATCACCTATGCCTTCCTCAGCTTCGACTAGCATTTACTGGGCAGGGGCGTCATTCCCTGAGAAAACAATCCTGTTTACCCATTCTCTACTTACAATTAGTTGATAAAGTTATTTAATCAACAAATGAAATATATAAATATGAAATGTTGCTTTGAACATTATACTAGCATTAGATTGAACTATTCACCTGTTGAGGGAGGCAGGAGGGGTCTGGAACAGGCCAGGTTACCACAGGGTTGAGTGCAGCACTTCTCTATTCCCTCACAGTCTTCATCCACGTGGCACTCGTCGTCTGGACGATTCGTTGTGTTCAGGCAGGCGATCAACAGTATTATACATTCACCTGGCTTCTGAGCTGATGCTGAAATACCAATCCATATGCGTCAATTTATTCCCGAGCTATAGACTGCATTAATTTAACGTGTGGATAAAGACAGTCTTTTATGAAGAGACTAGCTTTTTTATCGGTGGGGTAATTTTTATGGAGCGCGAATAGCACTTTTGAAGTTGTAACAGTTGTAATATGTAGCTACAGTACCTTAGTCCTGCTACTTGACAGAACACAAGAGAGAGAGAGAGAGAGAGAGAGAGAGAGAGAGCGTGATGGATACTTCAAGTTTACTTGTGATCAACCAAGGCTGCTAACTTCCCGGATCTAGACAGGCAGAACCTCCTCATGTTCAAGTGATCACTACTTCAATATATTCAGCATGTTCATGTATATCAAGAGAAAATAAGAATTTCATCGACCTTAATTATGAGCTTATGCCAAATTCCGAAGCATTACCTTTAAGAGTATTTGAATGTCAAAGTTATAAAAATTAATTTCTGAGGCCAAGGCTCTCACCAACTCAATGCCGTTTCTGACGTTGGTCTAGAATTTAGTGCCTAATCTCTTTTTTACGGCTCAAATTCAGTCTACATATACTTCAGCAACCCGCATACAACACGGGTTACATACATATAATTGCAACAACCTGTAAATGGCATATAATCTCACATCGCAATAAAACCTTAACGATGTAATAAAAATTTAATTGACTGAATATCTTGAAAATTTACGTGATATTCCTTGAAAACTTTGTAAAATTTCACTCTCGAGGAAGAGACTCCTACACATTCAGAGCCCTGTCTATAGTGCTACTCTGTGGGAGAGCGTATTGCTTTATAATATTCAATATCTGTAGGCCTGGTAAATTGTTTCACCCCCAAAACTCTTCAGAATTCTTCATGTATTCATCCGGCACTCACATCGCTTTCGATCGAGGAAACTGACGTTAAAGTTATCTTTACCAACCTTTTTTAATGCTTCAGAAACAAATTTTAAATGAAGAATGTGTGACACGGTTTAGCTTACACGTTCTTAAGTAAATATTATCTTCTTCATAAAGTTGATTAAATATCGAATTGGCTATAAACCAGGTGCAGAAGGAAAGTACTGCTCCTGACACATCATGTTACCACAAGGTCCCGGACAACATTTTCCTGTACCGCTACAGTCCATATCATCCTCACACTCGTCCTTAGGAAAGGGTGTGGTGTTGAAACAAGGCCTTCCTAGTAGATAGCACTGACCCGGTTTCTGCTCAGCTGTTCGCAATCATACATCAGCTCAATTCACTAAGCCAATGCAGGCCTACGTGTAAAGCATTTCAATACAATTATATCTCAATATTTTTATTGTATTAATTTTTATTATTTATTTAAATACTATTGTATAACATAAATTATAAAAACTAGATCAAAACTAACATCAGAAGGGGCATTCGGTTGGTGAGCGTCTAGGCTCCAGAAATTGCTACAAAACCTTCAACGAATGGATCAAGTATATTTGTATCGCGACCCTTTTAAACTGAGATTTAACTTAAGGGAAGAAGAAGAAGAAGATGATGATGAAGAAGAAGAAGAAGATGATGAAGATGATGAAGATGATGATGATGATGATGATGATGATGATGTTGATGACGATGACGTTAATAATAATAAGAATGATATAACATTCATTATATAATGTTAATTAATATATTATGCTTATTAATCAATCAATTAATCAGTATGTTTTTATGTATTTATTTATTTATTGTTATCAATTAATTAACTTTGTTTCGAATAATGAGATTGATTGGCTTCAAAGGTTGTCAACCACACCTGCATGTCTATCGCAAACGAAATCTTTTAATCACAAATTAGAGCTATGACAGTAGCTTTACCAATTACGCCTAAATATAGTAAACAGAAAGTAACTCAAGCAATATTGTGCAGTTTGGTCTAACAATTGCGCTCCTTTCTTTCATATTTTCATCAGAAGAGCTTTACATTTTAAACATGCAAACGAGCCAAAGCGAACAAAATCGCTTTAAAAAAAGTTTTCTCTCCACAACAATACGTTCAAAAATCATTTTCTTCAATATAAATGTATATCACATTCTATTTAGCAATTTGTTTTACTGTTAAAGTATTCTGCCAAATGTTAGTTGCAAGATCTCTTTATCTCTCTCGCTCGTTTAGTGCACTGCCTACTGGCAGGTCCATGGTATATAACGCCTCCACTCTTCTCTGTCTTCCGCCTTCCTCTTCATTTCCACATACGAGTGGGTCTTTAAATCATTTAACATACCTAATCTCGGCCTGCCCCTGCCTCTTTTGCCTTCCATTCTACCTTCCATGACCTCTTTTAATAGACCATCCCCCCTTAGAATGTGTCCTATCCAACTCTTCTTCCTATTTCTTAATACATTTATCAACTGTCTATCCGTGCCAACTCTTTCCAGAACTTCCTCATTTGTAACCTTTTGAGTCCAGCTAATCCTCTCCATTCTTCTCCAAATCCACATTTCCAACGCCTCCAGTTTCCTAATGTCTTCCTTCCTCAAGGTCCATGTTTCACATCCATACAATAGCGTGGTCCAAACCACGCTATCGTATCACGTTATTTCTTTAAATCATCTGCAACATTCCTTTTGATATAAGCCTATTCTAGAGGATCCTGTCCATGACGAAGTGACCCCCCTATGCCTTCCTCAGCTTCCTCAACTGTGGAGCAAAAATTATAACACCTTATATAATTATTATGTAAAAAGAAAAATTTAAAGATAGATTTTAAAGACCCACTCATATGTGGACATGATGAGGAAAGCCTAAGACAGACAATAGTGGACGCTTTATATATCATGGACCTGCCAGTAGGCAGTGCACTGAGAGAGAGAGAGAGAGAGAGAATCATTATGTAGCATGGAGCTTGGAAATTATGGTTTCTGAGGCCATTTCTCGTTGTCATTCACAGTTCTTCTTTAGTCTTCTTTTACGACACTTGCAACTAATGATTAGTCTATACTTCAGTGCCGCGGGTACAACAAGGGGAACAATTTTAACTAGATATATATTATATCATAATTTACTCTGCCGTAAATAAATAAATTTCAGATACTCTTTAATATTTAATTTTTAAAAATTAAGAAATTAGTAATTAAACATACGAGATCTCATTATAGGTGCCAGCGTGCTTCCGGTATCAGCATCTGTAAAGAGTCAGTCAATCAATCAATTAATCAATCATTCAATCATTTAATCAATAATTCAATCACTCAATCAATCAACAACTAATCAATCAATATATCAACTAATCATTATAAACATACGTGTATCACTTTATCAGCAAATTCTATTAATCAGTTAATCAATTTCACTATATAGCAGAACATTGACGAAATGTGCAGTAAATTCTTCGATAAATCACTTAATGTAGCAATAAAATTTGAAATAGTTTAGCATGCATTTTTGATTTAGTAGAAAAGCAAGCTAATAAAGCAACAAGAGGTTGATGCTAATTAATTATTCTACACAACGCATTAAACGGCGACCAATTTTAGGACATTTTAAATATTGAGCCAACTGTTTTCATTGGCTTCAATCAAATCTATACAAATAGTATTCTATTATGAAAAATCTTCTATTACTACTGATCACTACATAATCGCACTGATGAATACAAGCACATACTGTTAACATTGTAGCACTGCAGACCACCGCAGTCATTCTTACAACATCTCTCGTCAGCAGCACACGACGAGTCGTTCACGCAGTTGTCTAGACATGTTAAGCCCACTGACGGGCAGGATTCTGTGTGAAATAAGGAACAGGATAACTAATAAAAAAATTTAACTAATAAACTACAAATTTAAAATATAACAACAAGAGCCCAGATTTTGGTTGATCGCTGAGATCTAAATAAATGTCATTACTCGTAAACTGGCTACTATTCTGGATAATATTCATTGGGAAATGTAACCATAGCAACCCAGGACTGCACTCGTCACGAGGAGTGTATTAGAGTTTTTGATTTTTGATGTGTTATTGACTTTGTTTATGCAGGTTTGTATATGCACACAACTTAATATAAGCATATTTGGACAACTTGAAAGTGCTCTAAAGAAATTCAGAGCACTCGGAATAAATTGTTGAAATACGTTAGATAGATCTTTTCGTTTAAAGCGAAGTTAATTTCACAAATATCCAAATCGCTTGAATTGTGAACTTAATATCTTATAATAGCTATATGTAGAATAATAGAATAGTAGGCCAATTATTTACTTCACGTGTCTTAATTGGCGACTACGAAAGAACTCAGGAGAGTAGCGGGAAATCACATCAGTCATATGCTTCTCAAGTTATAAGTTACATAAGGTATTGATGAGGCAGAGTCTTTTATGAAGTGATTAAATTGCTGATCTATGGAATGCTCTTGAAGGAGTGTGCTGGTAGAATCTGAGTAGGAATATGTACTTTGGACGTGGCGGAGTACTAGCGATAAAGAAGTAGTATAGAAATTTTTAGCTTGGACTTATTTACAGTATTGCCATGTTAATAATCTAACGCGGAACATCTACCGCTAGAAGTTGTGATTTGTGATTCTTCTGTCCAACTAAAACGGATGGGATAATTAGTATATTATATTACTTGATCACTTGTATTTATGAATCATGTGGCCGCTTATAGATTTACAAATTTATTAATTCTCAATTTATCTGCCAATTAAATCCATTCTGTCGCCCTTTGTCTCAATATACAATTGTCCGTAAAATTCAGTAAGTCATAGTTCACGTGACGACGCTACAGTGACAGTCGTTTGTTGACAAACAATGCATAAAACGTAACGCTAACTACGCGAAAAATTTAAAAAATGTTCTTTAAATTGACATTTAAATTGCTATTTAACCCGTAGAAGCTGATGATTACATCGGTCAACAAAGCAATTTATCATTTCCTATCTTCTAATAAGAAACAAACACATTGAAAATTATTATTTTGTGCTATTAAAGCAACCTGCAACGATCGACAATGCAAAAACAACACTTGTTTGTCAACAAACTGCGTCCGACCTTCACCTTCTAGTGTCTGCTTGCGTATTTCCTATTGGCTAAATCGTTCAACCTTGACAATGAATCGTCACACTTTTATGTGGAATAAGACTGCAGTTATGATCATTTAACGAGTTGAAGACAAGTCGGTGTATATTTACTAATCAAATTAGTTATTTAATTATTTTATGACTGAACCTACGTTTTTATGGGCTCAAAAATACAACTCTGCGCAAGTACTAATATTTTAACAAAATTTCTGCACTAAAAAACAGATATATTTTATAGCAAACTTAATTAATCAAGATTTTCACGCGCTATCAAGCAAGATCGACAAATATTTCTTTATCATTATTAGCTACACCTCTGTCAATTGATATTATTTTTGTCAATCGATGAAATTCCCATATAATTTTATTAATCCAAAGGTTTGATAAATTATAATAAATCACTGAACTCCACTCACGCCCATCAGGTAGGTCCTGACACATGTGACCCCCACACGCTGTGGTACAACACCTCTGACCCGCACCACAGCCAGAGTTGTTCACGAAGTCACATGCCTCTACGCATGGACCCACCACTCCACCGCCTCCATTAGGAACTGGAGTGGACGGGCACTGTCCTTGGGTGTCCGCTGTGAATATATCAGAAGAGTGAACGTTGAATTACAATAGGTTCAATAGAGAAGTTTCGATCTTGCTATAATAAATGTACTCAACTATTATTTAGATATAAGCGTTACAGCAGCTTAACTATCGCGCTGCTGGAAACCGGATTACCTAGTTCTGATACTCTCCTGTCTAATTACAGATTAAAGTATAATAAAACAAGCACATTCTATTGTGCTTGCTGGATAATACTAATATGCTAGTTAAGTGTTTTGATGTTCTTGAGTTTATTGTAAGTTTTTATGCCTAATTCTATTAGTAATTGTAATATTAATGTATAGGTAATAGCGCCTGAAATAATGCAATAAATAATTAAATAAAAATTACAGAGCAAGCAAGCTGTTCGTAATTTTTGGCTCCGCTTGGAAAAACTATGACAAAGCGTCACGTTTATTAAACAGTCACATTTTTATTATATTGAATTTAATTGTAGGTAGTTACAAAATCAACCACCAAAATATATTTAAAGCAAACTGCTATTACATTTTCAATATTACTGCTTAGGTTTAGGAGTAGAGCTTTCAATTGGCAGAGATGAGAAAGTTGCGTCCAATATGTGATAAAACTAGAAAAGACAAAATGAAATTCAGGCTCAATGCAAGGCTTGAATTCAATTGGATTGAATTCAAGGCTTGAATTCAAGAGAAGGTGATGAAGATGACTATGACAATGATAACTATGATAATGATGATGATGATGTGGAAATGGGAGTTGTTGTTGTTGTTGTCGCTGTTGATGTTCCAACCTGGGTTCAAGCATCTTAGGTTGCAGCCATAAGGGCAACACTTTTCTGTCCCGGTACAATTCCAATCCTCTGAACACTGATCTGTCTGATTGGCGATACAAAACTCCGGAGCAGGCGGGCACCTTCCTGGCTTTACTGTAGTCAAACATGAAACATTCTGGGCTTTCACGTCACTGACATCGCTTTCGAGTGAGGAAACTGACGTTAACCTTAGCTTTACCAGCTTTTACAACCCATTAAATAGTTTAGCTATAGAGTCTTCGTGTACCAACCGGACCATTTAAAGTACACATTTTCATTTAGAAAAGAGTTGATTTTAAGATAGTTTGACATTTTTAAACACAATATTTATTTCTATATCTCTACACTGTATTTTTATGTTTAAGCCTTTTGATAAGGCCTATCTATAGCAAACACTGCAGGTTCATAGCACAGCCTATTGAATTGATATTTTAGCAGCTCGTAAATTTTTATTTGTGTATTCTACTTCTTAGAACTGTTATTTTACCAAATGTCATCTCTGACATTTATGATATGCTGTACTATAGACGATCTTTACTTTTTGGCAAGCAACCGGACGTTAAATTTCTATTGATTGACTTATTTAGCTCATCACTCGGCCAAGCATTTCCTTGAGAATAACTTAACGAATATCGAAATACTGACATTGAACTAACACTCAGTTTATGTATAACTAATTTAATATCATCATTTACTCCCGTAAATGATGAACGTGAATGATAACATCGTTACACCATCTCACGCAAATGATATCATCATTTACGCGAGTATTCCATCGCAAATTATTTAGTCGCCTCTCAACTGACAATAGATGAAAATCGATTTTAATAAAATGATAAAATCTGATCCGGAATCTGAATTAATTTCTAACAACATTTAATTCTGTTCAGATAATCAAACAGTTTCAATACCAAGCAATTAGATCCACCGATAGGCAGTTCAGAATCGAAAAATAAAAAGATACAGCCTTGAATGTCTCGATGGCTTAGTGAGTAAGCGAGTTCGGTAGTGGTATGAAGTTTTAAATGGCTGTTCCTGAGGTCCTGGGATCAATTCTCAGAAGAGCTGTTCAGAGAGTAAAATCTCGGACATTCACATAAGGATACTCCGGTAGCCTACACAAGAACGAAGCCCTTGGGCTTCGGACCTTAAAACCAAACTCGCATGTAGAATGCTACAGCGAGCTATGGATATGGTTGAGAATCGAACCTAGAGAAAACCATGATCATTTATTTCTAACTGAATCAAAATATACACAATATTGTTAAGAATCAAAATATATACACATTAATTGTAATATACAAACCAAAATATACACCTATGCTCGTGCATAAATCTCAATGAAGCGTTGAAAGAACCAATGAGAGCGTGTCTTTCAATCATAATATGACTAAAGTCGTCGAAAGAACCAATGAGAGTGTGTCTTTCAATTCGTCCAATTTAAAACTTTGATTAGTTAAATACACGTAAATATTTGTACACGAAGCCTATATATTTCAAACTCCCAGTTAAGCATACAAGGAAAGATTACGAATCACGATTAGGATAAGCCATTACAGAGTACATTGAGAGGGAAAACACGGAGGAAGATAGAAATATAGAGAAAGAGAGAAATATAGAGAAAGAGAGAAATATAGAGGAAGAGAGAAATATAGAGGAAGAGAGAAATATAGAGAAAGAGAGAAATAAAGAGGAAGAGAGAAATAAAGAGGAAGAGAGAAATATAGAGGAAGAGAGAAATAAAGAGGAAGAGAGAAATATAGAGAAAGAGAGAAATATAGAGGAAGAGAGAAATATAGAGGAAGAGAGAAATAAAGAGGAAGAGCGAAATAAAGAGGAAGAGAGAAATAAAGAGGAAGAGAGAAATAAAGAGGAAGAGAGAAATAAAGAGGAAGAGAGAAATAAAGAGGAAGAGAGAAATAAAGAGGAAGAGAGAAATATAGAGGAAGAGAGAAATAAAGAGGAAGAGAGAAATATAGAGAAAGAGAGAAATATAGAGGAAGAGAGAAATAAAGAGGAAGACAGAAATAAAGAGGAAGAGAGAAATAAAGAGGAAGAGAGAAATAAAGAGGAAGAGAGAAATAAAGAGGAAGAGAGAAATATAGAGGAAGAGAGAAACAGAAAGGCAGAGAAGAGGCAGAGAAGTGCAGACAGAAGAGGAGTGAAGGAGTGCGAGAATTGGCGTTACAATCACACAATTACTAAAAGCCTGTCTAATACAATACGTACCTCCTGGCTTTGAGGGTGGTTCACTGACTGAAATAGTAAAATAAAAATAGGAGATTATAAATTATATATCAATGAAAAGTACATGAAAAAATTAATTATTTATTAAAGACTGAATGAATAAACCGAATTAAGGAATACCGTGCAAAGAAGCAAATGAATTGTTTAATCCAAAGCGACGGTCTTTACAAATTCATCAGAGGTAGTTCAACAAATATTAAATTGCTTTTGTTTTGTTTTTCTCTTTTCTTCCCGGACATTGAAATTTATCAGATTCAATTCCAACACAAATTTCGAGGCACCAATCTAAATTACAAATTCACATCAAAAACCCACGCAAAATAAATCAAGCACGTCATACCTAATTCCATTATAGACCGATACTTCATGCCTTATTCTATCATAGACTGACACTTCATGCCTTATTCTATCATAGACTGACACTTCATGCCTTATTCTATCATAGACTGATACTTCATGTCTCAAGATCTTATTAGGAACTGATATGTCTAAATTTGAAATAAGCATTGTACCACATTGAGAGATGTTCAACGATAACAAAAAGCTGAGAGCTAATTTTTACTCATCATGAAATGTTTTTAAAGAATAAGTAATTTTAGTTGAATTTGTTTGAATACCGCTAATCAATCAATAGCACAATAATAATCAAGACACTTTTATTAATAATAATAATCAAGACACTTTTATTAATAATAATAATCAAGACACTTTTATTAATAATAATAATCAAGACACTTTTATTAATAGTAATAATCAAGACACTTTTATTAATAATAATAATCGAGACACTTTTATTAATAATAATAATCAAGACACTTTTATTAATAATAATAATCAAGACACTTTTATTAATAATAATAACCAAGACACTTTTATTAATGCGTCTAAGTAATTCTTACCTGTATTCAGGCATCCCAATCCACCGCAGATTTTTCTGCAGCATTTCTTTCCAGCATAGCATTCGTCATCACTGCTACATTCATCCACTGGAATGACCGCAGGACACATGACCTTGACATTCGAGTAGTCTGGGCAGTAACCACTGTGGGCTGGTACATCTGAATATCAATCAATTAAACCAGCATCAATTAATATAATCCAAAGTTTAGTGATTTCATTCAATTTTCTTAATGTTGTTTAAAACTCTCAAAAATTGGCCATAATTCTTTCCAGCGTAAAATTGATTAATATAGCTTGGTAGGGTAGATAGGTAGGTGGGTAGGTGGGTAGGTTGTAGTGTGTTTAACGTCAAGGTTCAGAAGCACAAGGTTTCTCTTCAAGACGACTCGACACACTCGAGCTACCGTCTAAAAGATTAGGGTAACAACAAGTTACTGTTAACATAGCTTGCTTGTATTGAACTCAGAGTTTAGCAAGGCATCAGAAGATTTGAGTGCTGAATAAAACGTATGTAAAATAACTAGTATTTGAACTCGAACGTCTCTTTCGTCATCTGGTCTGACCTCAACAACGCAATGTTCAGATCGACGTCAATTTGAACGACCAGCCAAGTGACAAATGTTTATCACTACGGATTCATTTTATCTGTTTACATTTTTTATTTGAAAAATCAATCCTGATTAGAGTTTCATGCTATCATCAGCGGACGTCCTATGCAAATAAATATGGACGAAAAGATAATGGTGAATAGACAAAGACGAATACATATACACATATATATATGGACGAATTGTTAATAAGATGATATGAAAGCTATTAAAATGTTCATGACAAGCTATCATGAAGGCAACTCATGACTGTTTTCTTTCACCAAGAGTATTTAAAAGTATTCGAGAACTTTAACATTTTTCACTCGATTTACATTTATATTTGTTTCTCGTTCCTTCCAGCAATATATAAAGCCACTTTAGAGTATAATATATTATTTCACATACCTCTAGGCACACATCTTCTTCCAACACACTCGTGGGCACTTACCTCTAGGCATACACTCGTAGGCACTTACCTCTAGGCACACACTGGTAGGCACTTACCTCTAGATACACACTAGTAGGCACTTACCTCTAGGCACACACTCGTAGGCACTTACCTCTTGGCACACACTCGTAGGCACTTACCTCTATGTATGCACACATTTTCTTCCACCGCAAACATAGGCACTTACCTCTAGGCACACACTGGTAGGCACTTACCTCTAGGCACACATTTTCTTCCACCACACTCGTATGAGCAGCAGATGGAGTCAGCGCCACAGTCGTCAGTAGAGTTGCACTCTTGTTTGTTTGTAGTTATACATCTTATGTTAGGATTTACACCAGGACAGAGCTCAGGCTCGCACCTGGTACCACCGCACTCGTACTCACAGCACGACGCTCCGTTGTCGCACTTCTCACCGGCCGTGCACTCGCTCGGGTTCTGCACAAGGCACGCTCTCTGCGGATCGAAGTAGGGGCATTGAGCTGTGGTCGTAAAGCAACAAGTAGAACTTTAAGAATTTATAATACTCTTCAAATAAAATTATATGTTTAATGTTTAGAGTACCAGTACGACATGCGAGTACTAATAGTCGCAATTCTATACAAAACTAATGAGCTTTTAGTACGCACAATTGTTACGAGCCGAATCGTTGCATCAATAAAAACAAATCACACAGAATTAACGAGGACTTCAGATCACAGATAGGCATGAAAGGAATCATATCACATGGGACTTTGTCAACAATTAAAAAATTCTTAGATATCTAATGCTAAGATGTCATAAAGTTACTAAATTTAATAAGAGTTATTCTGCTTTAATGTAAACGTACAGTAAAGAACTTTATTTGATTGCCGTATAATACTGTTTCAATTTGCGATTCTCCTATTTCAAAAGCAGTAAAAAAGTAATAGTAATACATGTTAAACGTCCGTTTTATTATGAGTGCTGTTCGCGATTCTTTATAATTTAAATACATAGTAAAGCAATAAAAACAAAGACTCAACGTCCGTTTCCTCATCTAAGGATTATGTCAAAAACGTCTTCCCTGCATATATCACTACAGATTAAAAGTTGTCACTGCAGTAAGAATAGTGCCGAAAATCTTCTAAATCTTGGAATGCTGTCACCCAGTACCTGGTAGTCTGCAGCGTTTCTCGGTGCAGGGGTTCTCGCAGCACTTGGCCTCGCCCGAGCAGTCGTTGTCAGAGCTACACTCGATCCTCTTCGCTTCCTCGTCCATAGCCAGGCACTGAATAGCCGCCCAGTTCACCGGCTTACACTCTCCCGGCTTAACGGGGTACGGCTTAGGTTCTCCGGCTGTATTCATTCAATAAATCAATCAATCAATAAATCAATCAACCAATCATTCATTCATTCATTCACTAGGTTATCAAATTCATCCTTCCACTTCACTGCTTCGCATATCGCTTTCACTTTTTAAAGTACTAAATGGCGTGTTTTATAACGATACTGATAGTGTTTGAAAAGGCAGCATAGACAGATTTCTAATAGAGTGGTATCCGAAGTTTTAAAACTAAGTTTCATTGATTTGAATACAAGAGAATAGCATACAGCAATATATCAATCAATATATGCGTTAGCTTACCATATTCTAATTAATCATTTATAAGCAAGCCACCTAACTGAATTACATCAAACTAAATTAGTCACGAAAAAATAACTAAATTCAAATATTGAATTTTAATAAAAAATAGAAATAAAAATATGAGTGATTTCCTAGTAACTTCGTTAATTGTGTTAGTGGATTAGCGTAATTAGATTGATTCTATATATTAAGGCTTCAGTCAGCGAGAGGTTGTGAATAGAACCTATACTCGTGCAAGCGAGACCGCAGCCAGTGGAGCAGCACTTCTGAGATCCCTTACAATCGTAGTCATCTGAGCACTTGTTGGAGATTTCCTGATCAGCGGGGCAGCCCTGGATGGTGAACGGACATTCTCCGGGCTTAGCTGTGCAAACATGGGGCGTTGATCAAATCAGCGACTGAATAATTGAAAGACTGAAAGATTTAATATCTTACTTTAATATCCAGACTTGTAGTGCTCGAGACCTGGTCTTGGTCTTGAGCCCGCTTGAGATCGGGTTTTACCGGTCTTGGTCTTGATCTCGGTCTCGAGTCATTGGTCTTGAATATTTTTGAGACCACTGCGTATTATTCTTATCATTTTTAAGGAGTTGTGAAAGGACAATCTGCAAGAATTATACATGTATCATCATACATGTATAATTCTTGCAGATTGTCCTTTCACAACTCCTTAAAAATGATAAGAATAACGTAGTACGTAATGATTGAATTTGATGACTGTCCGCAAATTAATATATTGAGTAAATATTTAGTCTGCAGCCGTTATGGAAAAATCAATTAAATCTAACGCTAAACTACAATATAGGGCCTATAGAGTATGCCGGCCTACATTCAGAAAAAGGCCAATTATAATCCTATGACACTTATAAATAATCATCATCATCTTCTTTTTCTTCCTGTTAACCGCAGTTGAACTAGACTCGGAATGTAGAAAATTTCGTAGCAATTTCTGGAGCCTAGGCGCTGACCAACCGAATGCCCTTTCTATCGTTGGTTTAGATCTTAATGCCTTAGTCGCCTTCTACGATATGTGCAGTCACCGTGTAATCTATTCTTCAAACAACCCGGACAAAATACTGGGAATGCACTAATGAGTAATAACTTCAAAAATGAAATATTTAGGCGTATCAAATGTAAATTACGTTATAAAGGCCTATCAGTAGCCTTTTAGTACTAGTGTCAGTAGGATATGTTGTTTCAATAATTCTTCTAACAGTAGGCCAGTAACCAGCTCATGTAGAAGTCTGCACATAGTTTAGGCCTACCACCTCAATTACTCCAAGCTTGGAGATCGTTATCGTTCTTGCTCTTGAACTTGTTCTCAAAGGTCAGGTCTTGGTCTCAGTCTCGAAGGTCAGGATTTGGTCTCAGTCTCGAAGGTCAGGACTTGGTCTCAGTCTCGAAGGTCAGGTTTGGTCTCAGTCTCGAAGGTCAGGCTTGGTCTCAGTCTCGAAGGTCAGGTCTTGGTCTCAGTCTCCAAGGAAAGGTCTTGGTCTCAGTCTTGAAGATAAGGTCTTGGTCTCAGTCTCGAAGGTCAGGTCTTGGTCTCAGTCTCGAAGGTCAGGTCTTGGTCTCAGTCTCGAAGGTCAGGACTAGGTCTCAGTCTTAGAGTTTTGGTATGTACTGTAAAGTCTGGTAATATCTGCGTAATTGAGAGACTAACTTACTGAGTGAATTATTGAAAATCAGAAAAATCTATTTTTGATTGATCGGTTGATTAGATTAGTATAAGCTATTATCTAACCGTATTGTGTCCGGGATACTGAAGGATCGACCAGCTTTAAATATGTGGCAAGAGGCGACTGAGTTAGGAACTGAGGGAGACAATGATAAACCACCTCAGAAGCTTATTATTGCCAAGCAATAGGCTACATTAAGGTATTGATAAGGCAGAGCCTTTGCGAATGGATTAACTCGTTGATTGATGGAATGTTTTTAGAGAGCATGAAAATCAGAATGTGAGTAAGCATATATGCAACGGACCAGTCACTTGGCAGAACGCCACATAGAAAGAGTTTATTATCACAAAATCGGAAATACCGTAGAAATCATGTAGCAAAATGCAAACAAAAATCAAATTACTAAATATTTTATAAAAAATATGCCAATGCTTATTTGATCGATTGACTGATTGGTTAAACTAACGAATAATTTATTGATTGATTTTCATACCCCCACTTCGTTGTCCTTGTATCATTGCTGCAATCAAATAATAACAAGTAGATTTATTAGTATTTCAAAACGAATAAACAGATCCGTATGTGTGCGCGTCAGGTAACGTCAGGAATGGCATACATGTAGATAATCATTTTACTAATTTTAGTTTCTGTATAAAGATTTCTTCTACAGTTCAATAAGCCATATGCAGCACATGTCATGTCGTTAGAGGCTAATCAGGAGATAGTGAAATAAAATTTACACTGACACAAGCTTTCCTATGTCAATTTCAAACGCTATCTTTCCCGCACATAACCTCATTACGATTTATTATAATTTGATTGCTATTCTTTTGTATATTGATATTTTTATATATTATGGATATCTTATCGTTCTTTTTCAAGCAGAAACTTGAAGGTTGATATTGTGCTAATGCTGATCGTAGGCATGAATACTGATGCAATTTTTATGTATCAAGCTCGATGACCTTAAGCCTTATGAATCTCAGGAATAATTACTCTTATTTCATTTTAATATATTCAAAGCGCAAAATAAGTTTTATTTTTAATAATATACTTTTTTTTTAATTTGGATATTTGTGAAAATGCAAGCGTAAATATGTTGTCGTTTTGAAAAAAACTTCATAATTTAATATAAAGACAGGCTTTGTATAGGAATACAAAACCTTAACCTGCATTTTAAATAACAATTAACAGAGTCGATTTCAGTATGGAATCAATCAATCAATCAATATGAACTTAATGTCCAGTTCCACCCAATAAAATAATCTCAGGGACGTCTCTTGCAGATTCTACACAAACAGGCGCCAAAACACCACACGATAAAAAATTTAAATAGAAATCTCTCTTAGTGCACTGCCTACTGGCAGATCCATGGTACATAACGCCTCCACTCTTCTCTGTCTTCCGCCTTCCTCTTCATTTCCACATACGAGTGGGTTTTTAAACCATCTAACATACCTAATCTCGGCCTGCCCCTGCCTCTTTTTCCTTCCATTCTACCTTCTATGACCTCTTTTAATAGACCTTCCCCCCTTAGAATGTGTCCTATTTAACTCTTCTTCCTATTTCTTAATACATTTATCAACTGTCTATCTGTGCCAACTCTCTCCAGGACTTCCTTATTTGTAACCTTTTGAGTCCAGCTAATCCTCTCCATTCTTCTCCAAATCCACATTTCTAATGCCTCCAGTTTCCTAATATCTTCCTTCCTTAAGGTCTATGTTTCACATCCATACAATAGCGTGGTCCAAACCAATTTTTTCACTATCTTTATCTTTGTGTCTTTCTTTAGACTTTTTGTTAATAGTTCTTTTCTACTACCAAAGGCCGCTTTTGCTTGTGCAATCCTGCTGCATATTTCCGTCTCACATTTGCCATCATCGGTTATAGTATGACCCAAATATTTGAAACTCCTTACCTGTTCCAATTTCGTACCATTTATTGTGATATTAACTTCACCTTTATTATTGGACACTCTCATAGCCCTGGTCTTTTTTATTTAAAAATATCCTTTTGGAGCGCATGGTATGTCCTCCTGGTATATCTGTGGGGCACCCAAGGTGCCGTCTGGCCATGAGATTCTTACAACCTTCTCCCCATTTAAGGGGTACACGGGACTGGGGGCGTTCATTTTTGTTGTGATATACCATTATTTTCTTGGGGATATGCTTTTTGACGAGGTGGTCCCCCCCATGCCTTCCTCAGCTCTGACTGACATTTACCGGGCAGGGGGCGTCAATCCCTGAGAAAACTATTCTGTTTACCCAAAAAAATATTTAAATAGAACTATTGAAGCCTATTTTGCAGGATTAATTCCAAGAGAGATTACGACAAATGTTGAACCGTAGAAACACTCTCATGTAGCACAGTAGATTAAGATTACTTACCTGTTGCATGAAGAATTAGTAGAACCACGAGAACTGAGTTTCGAAACGTCGCCATATCATATAGACAGAGTCTTCTATGAATGAATTTAACAAGCAATCAATCAAACAATCAATAAGAAATTAGCGTCTCGTCCTCATCACAGAGCAATGTCAGGGACGTCTCAAGCAGACTCTGCAACAACAGACGCCAAAGCACCACGCGATGACGACTGAGTACACAAAGACCACAAGAGAAAGCGAGATCAAAACAGTGCAAGTCCAAGAACTAACACTCTCCCCTCTATCTCTCTCTCTCTCTCTTAGTGCACTGCCTACTGGCAGGTCCATGGTATATAACGCCTCCATTATTATCTATCTTCCATTTTCCTCTTCACGTCCACATACGAGTGGATCTTTAAAACATCTACAACATTCCTTTTGCTATACCATTATTCTTGGGGGATTCTGCCTATGGCGAGGTGGGCCTCCTGTGCCTTCCTCAGCTTCGACTAACATTTACAACTAACACTAACAGTAAAAAATCATCAGCTGCAAGCTAATTTACATTTTGCAAATTTAATTTGGGCTGAGCCGGTGACTAATCTTGCTGGTTGTGTTGATTGTAGGCTGTCGATCTGTAGGTACGTGGTTCAAATCCATTGAATGTCTCAATAGCGTAGGGGTAAGGGCATGCAGATCCTGAGGTGAATTGAACTCTCGCGGGTTCGAATCCCAGCCGCGCTGATCTGATAGTAAAATTACGGACATTCACTGGACTGGTTATACAGAAAATGGTCCAAATTGCCTAACGGTTTAAACATGTGGTTTTAAAAGTGATAGATACTAATATGGTTGATCATTTCACTTTTACTTTATTGCTCTCCGGTTCACTGATACGCCATCGAGCAGTAAACTGAAGTTAAACTTGGCTTTCCCTGTCTCTTTCTAGAGTTGTATCAAGTGGCAGGTCCAAGATACAATTACTACTCACATTCATCTTTCACGCTCCATAGAAAACCACATCGATTAACGAGTCAATCCATTCACAGAATGATATATCCACACCTTATGGCAGCCCATAACGTGGGAATAGCATGACTTCTCATTGTCTCTTCTATTGCTTTCTGCAAAGAAACCGAACTCTAAATCAAAACTGATTGATTGATTGATACTTAACCATTGCAATTTATAAAGTATAATAGCAGCTATATTATTTACCTGGTATAAGAGTAAACGGGAGAATATAAGAGGCTGCTTCAGTTCTAGACTCCAGTAGACTGTCATATAACTATGTTATGTTGTTTACGACGTTCTATAAGGTAATGCACGTTGATTGTTCACCAGACAATGTTTGTGCAGTGGAACGTTTCGCTACCTGCCCTATATACCACCGTAACACCCTATGGTTAAAATGAGAATTGAGAGCTAGGGGAACGGTCAGAATTTTTAGGCCACTCCTGTAACTTATTTACAGGTCCCCTAGTGTTTAATATGGGCCCCTGCAGGGGAAATGGGGAACGCACCTCAGAAAATATGAACATAACATAGTATTAATACAAGTAGTATTAATACCAGTAGTATTAATACCAGTAGTATTGATACCAACAGTATTAATACCAGTAGTATTAATACCAGTAGTATTAATACCAGTAGTATTAATACCAACCAACAGTATTAATACCAGCAGTATTAATACCAGTAGTATTAATACCAATAGTATTAATACCAGTAGTACTAATACCAGTAGTATTAATACCAGTAGTATTAATACCAGTAGTATTAATACCAGTAGTATTAATACCAGTAGTATTAATACCAGTAGTATTAATACCAACAGTATTAATACCACGAGTACTAATATCAGCATTATTAATACTAGTAGTACTAATACCAGCAGTATTAATACCAGTAGCATTAATACCAGTAGCATTAATAGCAGTAGTATTAATACCAGTAGTGTTAATACTACCTATATTAATTAATACTACTGGTATTACTGCCTGTAGCATTCATATCAGCAGTTTTTATACACGTATTTACTGCTAAATTTGGGGATCTTTAATTTTTCTGAAAAATTTCTGCGACCTGCAAAATTGCACTTTTTCATTGTCGCTTCTATCAGTATTCCCCCACTCCACCCAAAGTGGATGAAAAATGTGACACAGTGACGAGTGCAAAGGAAAACTTTAACACTTGCAGTGAGTTTACCTGATCGGTTAGGCTTACTTCAACACTAATAGGAATTGAAATCTAGGCCGTATTCAGTCAGCTGATAGTGTTCAATCAATCACAGTAAGCATCTTATTAGAGAAGTATTTAGTCATAGACTCATATTTATTATTTATCCATAGTTCACATCAATGAACAATGATATTTTGACAGTAGTATACATATAGTAGAATTGACCTACATGTATTACGTATTACTTGTTAAATATTATAACATAGGCTCTAAAGCTCTTATGAATATAAAATATCTATGTATTAAATAGTAGCAACAAAATAATGTCATTCTATCGGGTGTTATATAAAAATCGGGTGTTATATAAAAATATCAAATAATGTCATTCTACCGGGTGTTATATAAAAATATCAAATAATGTCATTCTACCGGGTGTTATATAAAAATATCAAATAATGTCATTCTACCGGGTCTTATATAAAAATATCAAACAAATTCTACCGGGTATTACATAAAAATATCAAATAATGTCATTCTACCGGGTGTTATCATAAAAATATCAAATAATGTCATTCTACCGGGTGTTATATAAAAATATCAAATAATGTCATTCTACCGGGTGTTATATAAAAATATCAAATAATGTCATTCTACCGGGTGTTATATAAAAATATCAAATAATGTCATTCTACCGGGTGTTATATAAAAATATCAAATAATGTCATTCTACCGGGTCTTATATAAAAATATCAAATAATGTCATTCTACCGGGTGTTATATAAAAATGAACATTAAACTAATCCGTAACGATAGACGTTATTACAGCATTAGGGCTAAAAAGCGAACAGTAAACATAATGCGTAAAATAGTATCAAAACTAAAACTAGCTGTTTTTATCGTTGCAGTGAAATATAATTAAAAGCAACATTGTCGTAAATTTATTGTAATTTATACAGGCCCCGCCTTAATTTAAGAAAAATGTATCTCATAATATAAGTCGATTGCCAGTGCCTTCTTTTATCTTCATTATGTTTACAAAATCAGGGGTTTTCATATATATTGATATCTCACGTTGAATGCATGCCTGCAACCATCGTGATATACGCGTGATAAAATCTAAGATTATAAATAGCTATAATATTAACAACAACAATAATACGATTAGAATGCTACTGTTGTACATGACAACATCGAGCACTATGGAAACAACTCAAAATCGTTGAGCAACATGTGGGTGGTCCATAAACGATGCGCGCAAAATACGGGTAATCAGTCCGAGAAAGTGTACTATAGCCGAATGGAGGTTTACGTGTTGGTCTCAGTTAATGGACATTAGATGTGTAGGAGAGATCAATAGAAAAGCTTTTAACCGCCTGTAAAACTGTTCGTAAAGTAGGAAAGAGTGATCTGGAATAGATGAGGGGGTGCGCAGAGTGAAAGGAAGAGAATTCCAGATCTGTGGGGCAGCATATGCTGGAATGAGCGCCTAGACAGATTGCTACGTGAAGGAAGGCTCAGTCTCGCTAGAGTAACTAACTTAGAGGACCTGGTAGATGACTGTCTGGAGGTAGGGTGCCCCACTTGTAGTATGTGAGACATGTAACCATTGACGAGTGTGGTGATGGACTTGTATGTTAGAGAGACCGTCTTGTATAGGCATACAACTAACTTTAAGCAACTTTAAGCCAGTGCAAGGAGTTGAGATATTAATAATATAGAAATATATCGGATGAACATGGCTTCTTTGTATGCTGTTCGACAGCGGATGAGTAGGTGCAGTGTTCAAATCCAGCGCTCTCCTTATCACTGGTATGCTATCGAGCAAGAACTGACGGTAGACTTGGTTTTAGCTTTATAATTGTTAAGCCCATTTGATACAGGTAGAAACTCGTGCATGACAAGTAAAGCTAACGTTAACGTCAGTTTCTTCACTCGAAAGTGCTGTCAGTGACAGGCGATCCCAGGATTTGAACCCCGCACATACTGATCTGCGATCGAGTATTTACCGATATCGCCACTAGCTCCAGCCGGTGGTACTGGAAAAGTAGTGGTATTGGAATTTTCATTGACTTCATGGAAATAAAAATTGACAATAGAATGCCATCATTGAATGTAGAGAATCGGATAAACAGTTAATAATAATAATTTCCGTTACATTTTGTGCCAGTCCCTTAACAAGAGCAATATTGGTCTATATTATTGCACGATTATTTTGAATTCTGAATAAACACAATAAACAAACTAATAACCACAGACTGCAGACACTGGTACCGGCAGTTCTGTAGAAAAATCACGATCTCTTCAATGGCAACGTTAAATATTTTAAATTAACGGTAGGCCTATTATTCTGTAAATAACCCCGTGACACTTCACTCAACCAAAGTGCTGCGTGAGTGTCGTCACTTCACTTCTTCTTATCGTGTCCTTATACAGCATTAATCCAGCGTCTGACACAAATTCTCGCCCGATCATTAAACTCTGAGATCCTCACGCGTGACCCCACCACCGGTCAAGTTGCAGTTCATCAAATGATCAATGTCCTCCTCCTCCAGGCCGCATTCACATACTGTAGAACCATTATAGTAACCCCATCGGCTCATTGCAACCTTTGTCCGACCGACACCTGTCCTAAATCTAGTTAAGCTTGACCAGGTTCGTCGATCCTCATCGCACCCACACGGAAGACTTTCTGACGCTTCTACAGATATTTTATCCTCTGGAACTGATTGGAGATGTTCTTTCCACATCTGGAGACGAGATTGTTCCACTGACTGAGATAATGGCGACACTGAATTTAAGAAGCTATGCCTTGATTTGTGATTTGATTTGAGTCGTGATCTCCGAGGATTTTCACCATGTAATGGATGTCGTTAATCCTGTTCTTGTCTACTTCTTTCAGCTTGGCTAGCCACATTACGTCTGATGGCTGGTGGTGCTATGCCAGAGAGCAAGTACAGACTTTCCTTACTTGGATTCAGTCACTACTCTCAACCGTAGTGTTGTGATATGTCGTCACTTCATTCAACTCTAGTGTTGTGATAATGTCGTCACTTCACTTACTTCCAATGTTGCGCGAGTATTCACTGAACCCCAATGTTGTTTGTGTGTCATCACTTCACTTCCGTGATATTTAAGTTCATAAAAATAATTTCTATTTTAATTTTCGTTCAGTTCCGACGGGCTAATTTCTGTTCATTTTCTAATTTTACTTCTCATAATTTATACACTCTTAACTTCATTTAAATCGTCATAAGGAAATAACTCCTAATTTCAGTTCAATTTCAACTGAACAAATATCCTGAATTTCATTTCAGTAAAATATCTGAGAATTTGGAGTGCGCTGCATGTCTACCATATCTATGATTTGAAAGGTATCTTTGCGACATGTAATTGCACACATGTCCTAAACTAACTAAATCATAAAATTCATGCAAATACGAACACAAAGTTTGCGAGTATACATATTTTTTAACTTCAGCTTCCATAATCAAACTGTAAAATTTCACCAATGTCTCTGCTGAAAAAAATCATTGAAATTGGTCAAATGTTTTAAATACTTTTTACCTGCTGTAAAAGTAATACCTAATGGTTGATAGAAATTTGATGAATAGAAAATTTTTACTCTATTAGCAATAATATATCGAGTAAATTAGCCAATTTAACTGAGCTGACAGATTACATCTTATACAGTCCAATGTATATACACATATACACACAAACACATACACAGTATACATACATCTACATGTATACATAAATATAAATATACAGAGTACATGTCAATATCATGAATAGTTAAAGTCAACGCATTCCAAATAATACAGAAAATTTAAATACTGAATGTAGTAGCAATTCTATAAAAAATATCCCAGCAATAAAAGAAAGTAAAAAAAATAAGACACTTGAATAAATTTGTAGCATGAAATTTAAACCATCGGTGTATTAACATTTGCTTGCATTCCAGCTGCCTTCACCTCAGTAGACCGTCTGTTCTGGAAATATATTTGTACTGATTTCGGTGTAATACCAAGTAATTTGGCAAGTGCAACTGACTCGCCTTTTATTAGAAATTTTCCATCGGAGTATCTTTTGTCTAGAACGAGCTTCTGATCTTTGCTGATGTGAGTGCGGTCACGCTTCTTTTTCTTGTTTGCTATTTGCATTCCTACTTCATTTGGAACAACTTGCGGAGTTGAAGTCTCATTTCCATCAAAGTTTGCGAAGAGAGGTGGCTGAAGCGCTGCGGTAATGTTCCACGTCATCGATGGCGTGGGCAATACACTGACGTAAATGTTTGTCAAATTTGGATGAGTGGCATTTAAGTCATGTGGCTTCGGTAAAATAGGCCGATTCACCACTGGGCGGAGCGGTGCTCTCTCCGAATTTCTTGGCCTACCACGTTTTGCCGTGGTAGGCTTTGGAAGGTCGCTCTTCGAGGTGATAGCTACATGTAGTTGAGCGGACGAGTTTCCTTCCTCTGTTGGCTTCGGAACTTCGTTACCGTACTCGGCTTTCAAGCTTTTGTTGAACTCGCTGAGGTAGGTTGCAATATCCATGGTAATTTTAAGCTTTTACTCCTGCATATTATTGTTATAATATTAAGTTTAGTCCTGAAAGTTACGACAATTAGATAACGCTCTAAACCACCAAAATTACTTGGACCAGTTTTTGTCGCATTGATCTAAATCATTTATCGATCCGTATTTCTCATATTCAGACTCGGTATTTAGTTTCTGTAATTAAATTAACTTTAAATTATTGTTACTTATTTATTTTTTACTTATTTATTTTTTTTATTTGATTTTTTGAAATTTTATTTATTTTTATTACTTTTACATCAATTAATTTTTAACTTCATTAATTCATTTTTTCATTGTATCTTTAATTATCTCATTTAGTTATTTTAAATCAAATTAATTTTGAGAATTTTGTTTTAATTTTACTATTTCATCTCAGTATTTACTTCAAGACGAATAACCGAATACTTTAGAAGTAAGTATTTACACTTACTTTTAAGATGTCGAAGGATAATTTTTTAATTAGCATAACTAGTTAAATTGAATAGAGCATTCCCTCTTTCTGCATATTCTTGAAATCATAAAGAGTTTTATAAGATGTAGGCAACGAGGAAGAACTCTCAAAAAGGCAAAGTAGTAGGCCTATTTATAGGCTTAACGTAATCAATATTAATGTAATTTTAACGGAAGTAATTTTAAGAATTCAGATAATCTCATTTTAATACAACATTTAAGAAACTATAAACTTTCATAAAACTATATGAAAGGTCATAAGCTTACCTGATTGGCCTAATGCGGATGTCGAAATCAGAAGAATTCACGTTGTAGTTGTTAATATGATATGCACCGATTTTATTGCCTGAAAAGAAACAACATAATGTGCATAGTTTACGTAGAGGCATAATGTATTGTACAATACGTATAAGTCAAAAAGGTCGATTTTCTGCATCATCAACTGATGAAACTAAAGGTAAACTTCTACAAATTAATTTGATAAGAAACAGAAAACTGAGCTTGAAAGAACAAATTAGGCAATATATAAATTAGGGGATGATATGAGGTAATAGATGGAATAGTGCAAGTAAATGGATTTTGATAGTTTTTGTGTGTTTTTAATTGTATACTATTTAAACATTTTCTAGCATCACGATAATGTCGCTAGATTCTTGCTAATCTAACTTTTGCAGTTCTGCTCCATTATATAAATCGTTATTTCACCCAAAGGCAGCAAATTAATACAACAGCGACAAACTAACATAGTATACATTAAAACACACAAGAAAAATTAAGAATAAATAAATAATTTCATATGAGGAATACTGTCAGTGAATTAAATTGCGTAAAATAATAAGCTATTATTTATTGTCTTCAGCTTTGACCTAAATCTGTCTCTTTCTTCTCAACAGATATTTATCTTGTATTCTATGAATGTTAAAAATATTTATATAAAACAACAAATCATTATAATTCGCCGATGGTGAAGGTGAAGCTAAGTACATGTAGGTCTCTAAGTCTAAATTATATTTTATAAAGTTTAAAGTAGTTATAGGGTGCTGACTAATTTTTAATTCGTTTTTGCAATTTAAATCGAAGTAGGCTACAATAACCCATATGAAGTGACATACCTGATAATTTGGAAGCCGGATTCAGAATATTTCACCTTGTAGTCTATAATATCTTATGAACCTCTGATATTGCCCGAAACGAATCGATAAAATATTAATAAAATGCTAAAACTAACGTTAACGTCAGTTTTCTCACTCGAAAACATTGTCAGTGACGGGAGAGCCCAGGATTTGAACCCCGCACATAGTGATCTGCGGTTGAATATCATACCGATACCGATGTCATTAAAATAAAATAAAAACAGATTATAATAAAATAATATATCTAATAAATAAAAAATCGAAAAGCGCGAAAAATCTTTTCTGTGGCAGCGACTGTCTATTGCTCTCCAGCGATTCAATGCAGTCTGCTTCAGTGGCACTTTGGCTAAAGCGGCTTCCCAGAGTGCAGAGGAATTATTTTAATCGCTTTTTAAAAACCTTTAATTAAATAAAGTCTCTTTTATCTTATTTTTTAGCCCAGGGACATTTACAGCACAGAGAATTTTAAAAAAATAAATAAATAAATAAAATAAAAATGTAATTAATAAACCATAATTTTAAAAATTATAATGCAATATCATTAATACAATAGGCTAATGCATAATGTTGGATGAGTAGGCCTATAACCTACATGCATAGGCCTACAGTTAGTATCCATACATGTATCTCTCTTCTTATTGTGCACAGGCCTACTAATTAAAAACCATAAATTTCCCTTGCATATATTTTATTTAAAAATATAATTGTGGCCTGTTATCATAATTAATTTTATTAGAATCTTCTTTTATTTAATTTGAAATCATACCTTTTGCCTAAAGAAAAATTAATTATTGCATTATTAATAGTTTGACCAATAGACCATACCTTAAGATCAAACCTCGAGAGATGAGAGACGTTCTTTTAAAATTTCTTTACAATAATTATTAATTAACAATAATACAATACATTTTGTTGGATTAATTAAGATGAATGTTATTTAATTAAAATGTATTAGAAATAAACTATGCACACGGTGCCTGCTAAATAATAAAGAACAAAAACTAGTTAAAAGATATAAATAAAACTTTCGTTCGTTGTATGTTTTCAGATTGGGTGAACTAAAATGAGTTAATTAAATTCCAAACAAGAATTAAACAAAAGCATTTTAAAAACTATTTTGAAAATACTTTTTAGAAGTAGGCCTATATTTAAATATTTTTTAAATGTAGGCCTATTTTTAAAATAGAAAAATAAATATTTTTTAAATGTAGGCCTATTTTTAAAATAGGAAATAAAATATGTTCTATTATAGAAATACTTTAAAGTGTCCATAACTGTGTATACATCCTAACTTGTACCTAATTCGGGTTTGCCGATACAGTAATAATAGAAAAACACATTTCATGAAGTTTAATTAATAACGTAACGCATACCTTGAATGTTTAGAACCGATAAGAGCAAAAATTGAAGATTTCGTGCCTTATATACGAAGGAATTGGGGTTGGTAGGGGTTTGGGGGTAGGTAAAGTGTAGGCATTTGTTTCATGATTCCACTTGTCGGGTTCACATATTTTAATTTTAGTAATTAGTGTTGGAATCCTATCATGTCAGTTATAGGCTTGTACAGACAAAAGAGCAGCAGCAGTGATCAGTGGTACCGTATACATTATATGCGACGGTTTTTTAAATCGCTGATAGATTAAATTGGTTTTCATATCAACTCTATCGAAAAAAATATTGAACATAATTATTATAGTAAGAAATTGGCGTTGGTATGGGGGTAAATATATAGTATGCAGTTTGTTTCATGATTCCACGTACATGCAACAATTAGAGCTGGAATCCTATCATGTCAGTCAATGGCTTGTACAGACCAGCAGTATTGATTAGGGACAGTATAGAAGAGGGTTATATTATGTGACGGCTTGTTACTTGTTAATAGAGTTATGATAAAAGAGAGCACAAGTTACTTGTCTTCTACTTAATATACTAGAAGTCGATTTGGTTATTCGTAATGTAGGCCTACTATTTAAACTGCCATTAGTGCCATTTTAAACGCATAGTTACGATTTGGCCTATTGTCGAAACATTCTATACATTATTGAAAATTCGTTTACATCTATTGTGAACAATTTATATAGGCCTATGTAGGCCTTACATTTATCTACTTATTTTATACTAATATATACGATAGCTAACCGTAGGCTTGTTGGCAAATTGTTCGACAGTTGATCAGTAGGTGCAAGGTTCAAAATTTCAGATCTCCCTGTAAATGGCACTCGACCTAGCGAGATGCTGACATTAAACTTGGCTTAGTCTAGCCATTTTATACTTTATATCATTCTAAATTCATATAAATATTCGCTTATGTGTCTCAATAAAATGCAAGAGTGTTAACTTTAAAATTTGATCGATAGATCAGATTGGATTTGTCTCTCAGTAGATTCAAATCTAAATTTTAATTTCATTAGAGAAGTATGCTCAGATTAGAATACAATTAGGCCAAATAGAGATTAAGAGGGAGAGGAGAGAAATATGAAGGAAGAAAGAAGGAAGGATGCGGCGCTGATAAGTGGGAGGGTCTGGAGTATGTCTGGGGGGTTTGCCACTGGATTTCAAATCCGTCCCTCCCCCTTACAACAGTTATTGTGAGCCTTTGAGTGACAACTTTTAGCTGATACAGAGTGGATATGAATTAACAAGCCTTAATGCGCGAATTAAGCTTGGGGTAAATCACGAAGGCCTGTTAATTTAAAATGAGTTGAGATGAAGCGGGTCGGGTGAATTAAAAATAGATGCCAGTTTTCAGCGAAATTATGGGGTTACCTACCTTATTCCGATTTATTCATTTTAATTGAATTAATTCTAATAAAAAGTAAATTTATTTTAAAATCTACTTTTAGGTAGGCCAATATATAATAGAATTGTGTTGATTAAAGTTATAAAGCGTCGACAAACCATTGTTAATGCAGATTAATCAACAATTAAATCAATCTATAGGAATTTAACGTCTGGTTCCTCGCCGTAAGACACAGTGTGAATCGCCATAATTACGTAGCATCAAACAGAAAATAAAATTTGTCGACTACGGCCATCAGAGTGGGCACTGAAGTACGCTATGGAGCTGACCACCGCAGTAATCAAAGAAAGGGTGCATAGGAAACACTAAAGCTTTGCCTAAAATCCGCAACACCTGTAATATATGTTATGTATATGTTACCAAGAAAATAAACAAGTCATTAATATTTGAGTGTGTTCCAGGTTTTCGAGGCAGAATCTGCAAGTCAATTTATAAATTTGTAGGCCTACTGTAAAATTTAAATATATTAATTTTATATATAGGCTAATAGACCTATGCGTAAATAGTTTTTTAGCCTAAATTAATTAGATATTTCACGCTTTACAGATATGTGATTTTAGGCCTAAGTAGAAGTATAAATATATAAATTTCAAATTGGCCAAATGGTTATTGGCTACTTGCATTTTGGTTAATGTAGCCTACTTGTATAGTGGTATTTTTTACCTACCAGAACGATGTACTGCGTTAGTTAAGTATTTTAGTGGGTCTTAAAGTAATTTTGCATTCTGATTCAGTACTGTTATGTTATATTATACTTCAATACACAATATATAATTATGAATTGTGTAGGGAAATGCGCGTCTAATCTTTGTTTTATTGACTATACTTGTGAAGGTCCTCTCTTAAATATAAGGTAAAACTCGACAACTGGTTTTCATAATTCATTAATTACTAAACAAAGTCTATTATGATTCGTTCGCATTTTTCAAAATGACTGATAATAACAGCAAACATGCACACAACGGTAAAAAGTAAATATAATAATAATAATAACGGTGCAACGGTAAATGTGCCGTATGGGACGTCACGGTCATTGACGCTATGGCAAACTCCTACCTGAATACGACTTCAGTCACAGCCGGTGGAGCTACTGTTCATGCCGCCTCTAGGAAATTGGATAAATACTGTGATCTGTCCTTAGGATATGAAGTTGTTCCGGTGGCCTTTGAAAACATGGGCCCGATGAATCCCGAAGGAGTTGACTTTATTAATGGCATAGGCAGACTTATTGCTGAGCTAACCGGCGATAAGCGAGAGACATCTTTTCTTTGGCAAAGGCTTTTCATGACTTTGCAAAGATTTAGTGCAGTCTGCTTCAAGAATTCTCTGCTTCAGAATTCTTTTAAGCCGATTGATGACCTCGAGTAGCCGGGCGGCGATTCAGCACGTATTGCTGAATTGTTTTTTATCAAACCCCAGGTTCTTTACACCGGGGTAAAATAATAATAATAATAATAATTAAGTCTAATAAAATATAACAATAATTATGATAAAAGAGAAGGCCTATAGATGTCCTGATTTCCTATATCTATTATATTTCAAATAACTTCCAAAATAATTTCGTTTACATATGAAAATATCCAAAACTTAACTTCACTACTTTCATTTCTTAAATGATAGTTTCCTATCAACTGCTCCTATCAACCTTCTTCCTTGTGTTCACCTATGATAACTGACTCTCTCTGGTCATACCTTCAACAAGCAGACATTGTTGAGTCCTGTCCTCTAATAGGACTTAACGGCTAGACGGGATCAATTATTCCACAGTTATACTATAATACAGACGGAAACATGGTTCCATATAAAGAGTATATATATATATATGGGTTCCTGTCAAATTGTATTCTATGTCTTGAATTCTAGCAACGTTGAGTTAAGACATCATCACGTAGATATTTATATAGATTTACAAATAGCATATGAAGAATTATATCATTGACATGTCATAGCTTAACAGATGACATGTTAAGATGTACAGTCTCTCTCTCTTAGTGCACTGCCCACTGGCAGGTCCATGGTACATAACGCCTCCACTCTTCTCTGTCTTCCGCCTTCCTCTTCATTTCCACATATGAGTGGGTCTTTAAATCATCTAACATACCTAATCTCGGCCTGCCCCTGCCTCTTTTTCCTTCCATTCTACCTTCTATGACCTCTTTTAATAGACCTTCCCCCTTAGAATGTGTCCTATCCAACTCTTCTTCCTATTTCTTAATACATTTATTAACTGTCTATCTGATAAATGTATTAAGAAATAGAAAGAAGAGAAAAAAAGATGTACAGAATATTTATGTAAATATTCATTGATATGAGATGGCTTTCATTTTGGGACCTTACTTCTCCTCAGCACATTACTTTTGTAGATTGGTCTGGGTGAATTTATCTGCAGCGACGTATGCTGTGGGGACGTCCCTAACATCATCCTTGGATGAGGAAATGGACATTAAATCTTAATTACTACCATTAACTTTACCATGATTTCCCAGTAAAATTTAAAATGATCAGAACGTAACGTTACGGAATTGATGCGAGATCTTGTCTTATCCATTGTTTCCAATGTCACTGCTCTATCACAAGACTATCGAGCCATCACTAGCATCATCCAGTGTGAAGCGCTGGTGACTGAATGGTGCAATGCATTGATACCCAATCAAGAAGGTGTCGCTTTCTGTCTGACTCTCTTCGAACTTTATCAGATTTCAATTCCATCTTTTCTTTCGCTTAATGTTTAGTTCAACTGACGACTTCTACATTAAACTTCTTTAGCTGTGACACGTGTGGATACTTGTAGATACACGTCAATAAGTGTAAATCATCATCATCATCATCTTCATCATCAGCTGTGACACGTGTGGATACTTGTAGATACATGTCAATAAGTGTAAATCATCATCATCATCATCTTCCCTTGAATCCCAGTTCAATCGGGGTCGGGATACAAATAGATTGTCTCAAATCCTCTTTGTCCTACATCATATCATCAGTCAAACACCTATTTGAGACTTTTCCATTCGTTTAAATTTTGTAGCAAGTTCTGGAGCCTAGGCGCTCACCTACCGAATGCCTTTTCTGACGTTGGTATGGATTTTAGTGCTTTAGTCGCCTTCTGCGACAAGTGCAGTCATCGGTTGGTCAATTCTTCGCCTTTTACGATTCGTGCAGTCACCGGTTGGTCAACTCTTCAAACAACCCGGACACAACACGGGGATGTGAATACGTGTAAATACTTGTGAATAAATGTGAAAACACGTGGAATATTCCTCAAGGTCCTGTCGTGTTGCTAAACGCGTCTAACTCTCCGAATGCTATCAAGCTCTCCTCCAATCTCTTGCCCCACACGTTCCTCATTCCACTCATAGGTCTGGTCTCAGAGAGAACCCTGGGCGTGTCCCTCTCTCTCCACTCCTGGGCCCTCCTACCCCAGTAGTGTAACATCCTCAGCTCACTAGGGTTAGCGTCCATGCGGTCGCCGCTTAGGATGTGATTGTGGTGAACGTTGGCTCTAACCCTATCCGGTCTGTAGACGGGCTTGACGAGAGCGTTGGCCGGTTTCTTGGTCATTCGAATTATTCTCTCTATCACTGTGTTTGCTGATCTGTCGCAAAAAATATCAAAATAAATAATTAAACATAATAGATGAAGATATATAGCACATCAATATAAAATATGTATAAGATATGTGTAAAATAGGAGGGGCGGAGCCAGAGGGGGCCTAGAGGGATAGCCCCCTCCCTTTGGCCCGCCGATAAAAATGTTAAAGTATGTTTTTATTGTGTTTATTGCAATATGTATGTGTAAGTATGTATGTCAAAGCAGTGGTTATAGGGGGAGGGGGAAGGGAACTCAGTTCCACTAGCTCGAATTTTTCAATTAGGCTAAAACATGTGATATATGTAACACAGGGATTTCAACATACATGTGATATCTGAAACATAAGGGCTGAAACACTTGATATCTGAAGCACAGGGGCTGAAACATGTGATATATGTAACACAGGGTCTGAAACATGTGATATATGTAACACAAGTGCTGAAACATGTGATATCTGTAACACAGAGCCTGAAACATGTGATATATGTAACATATGGGCTGAAACATGTGATATCTTTCTTTTAGTTTAGTTTAGTTGTTCTGTAACATAGCGGCTGAAACATGTGATATATGTAATATAGGGGTTGATGTAATATCTTTAACACAGGGGATGACACATGTGATATATGTAACATAGGGGCTGAAACAAGTGATATCTGTAACACAGGGGCTGAAACATGTATGTAACACATGGGCTGAAACATGTGATATATGTGATATATGTAACATATGGGCTGAAACATGTAATATATGTAACACATGGGCTGAAACATGTGATATATGTAACACATGGGCTGAAACATGTGATATATGGCAGATCAATAAAGCCATCACTCGTATGTACCCGCACCCAGTGGTGCTACTACAGGCTCTAGATATAACAATAACCCTGAATCAGTGTATAATGGTCCAAGAGTGTAACTACTTAAGCACAAGATTTAGAAGTGATAGATTTCATCATGGACGATCATTACAAAAACCGGTCCATACGATCATTAGTTTCATTACCCTAACGTCCAACATTTAAATACAGTTTTTATCACTTGTTAATATTACAATGGCGTTCGAATATGGTCATTAAAAGATCGACGATATAAATGAGAAAGATCTTAATGACATGGGCCTTCTTATACATAGTACACTGAGAGAGAGAGAGAGAGAGAGAGAGCGCGAGCGAGAGAGATAGTGAGAGAGATAGTGAGAGAGACAGAGGGATATATATATATATATATATATATATTTATATATATTTATATATATTTATATATATATAGAGAGAGAGAGAGAGAGACACAGAGAGAGAGAGAGAGAGACAGAGACGAGTACTAACCTGTTACCACTGCCCAGCATGAGGAAGTTGGATAGAGACACTTCAGTGACAGAGGAAGGAACCTGGAGCAGATAGCGACAGAGGAACTGCTCTCCCGTGTCCCTGAAAGAGAAAGGATACTCGTCCATGTCCACTGCTATCTGCCACACGTGCCTCGTGTGGTAACGATCTATCAGATGCTGCAACACAACACAATTTGAAACTACGATATACTATATACATGTTTATTGTAAGTATTTTGTATATAAAGGATATGGACCAGAGTCTCTCTCGTGACCTGCAATATGTTTCTCAGAGTCACAGCATCACGGTCTTTGGTCAGATGGTTCGGGTCAACTCATTCGGTCGAGAAGAAATGCTTCGCTAGGTGATCGAGCCTGGCCTTCTGCCGCGGCTTGCGTTTGTAATAATTTGACATCTGATAGTCTGAGACATGAGTGCAATTATTTAACTTTCTGTCGTGGTGTGAAAACATTGCTGTGGTCGCGTAGTTTTGAACATGAAATTACTATATACGTATGTACAGTATGCTTATTTTAAGTATTTTGTAGATGATGACAGGAATGATTGTTACTGGATGGTATAATGTTCCACTCATATGTAGACATTTTTTTCTAGTTTAGATGTTAATTTAAATGAAATTGCTATTTAGCTTATTAATACTATTGAACTCTTTCTGTGAAGTAGTCTTGAAGATGGAGTTCGGCAATGACACTGCTATACAAGGTTTTGTTGCTAATAATAATAATAATAATAATAATTAATTGTTGCATGAGAATATTTATTTATTTCAAATCATTACATTACTTTATAAACCTTTCATAAATGGTGCTTACTTTGAAAAATCACAATATATATTTATTCATTCGTTGGAGGGCATCGCAGTGCAGTGATAACTTTATTGATTTGCAGAAGGCAACTGCAGTGTTATATATCTTACAAATGTAATATATCCCCTCTAGATATTCTATCTAGACATATATTAAATATGAATTAAGATATATGTTTATCATCATTTGATAAGTAATTGAAATATACATTTTTCTTCACTACACTATATGGATATTGAGCACTAGAATCTATGAGAGGATTTTCATTTACAATTGTTGTAATCTATTCGTGATTATAGGGATTTGAAAAGCTCAGTTATGACTTTCTCATTTATATCAAGTAAACCAAGTAAAGCAACAAAATCTGGTAATAAAATCAGAGAGTAAGATAACGATACAGCATTAAATCATTGAAATGTCTTTAAATTATAATTTTACAACTCAATTAGCAGCGCTGTAGCTAACCTATAACTGGGTGGCTGAACAATTGATTTATTGATTGAATAGATGATAGATTAACATATTACTTAGTATCACTAAATCTGATCTATCTGATTTTTAAACTGACCATTTGATTGATTAATTGATTTAAACTGATTTAAATTGGTTCACTAATTTAAAAGTTAATCAGAAAATCTGACCGCACTGAAATTGAGCTATTATCATCTTCCCTTGAATCCCTGTTTAACTAGGGTTGGGATGCGAAAAGAACTTTTCCTTTCGTATCAATTTCTGGAGCCTAGGCTTTCATCAAACAAATGCCCTTTCAGATGTCGATTAGGATCTTAGTATTTTTTTCACTTTTACAGCCCGTGCAGTCCATAGTTGGTTTATTTTTCAAAACGCCTGACAAAACAAAAGTGATGTAATATTTAAAAAATTATAGAAATTACCAATTAATAAACTGAATATCAGATGCATTAACTTATAGTTAACTGCCTATTTAAATGATTGACTGATTGATTAACTGATTAATTAACCTATTGATCAGCACACCTGGTAGCACTGTATCTGAGCTGTCATTGGATGCCTGATACGCCCACGTGACAGGTAAGTGACCAATCCGAGCTTGAGATATCTCTTCAATGGCTCATCCAGCCTCTCACTCTCGTACATGTGATGATCACAGACATACACGTGTTCAACCCCCGCCATGAACATAAAGTGTAGCCACTGCTTCAACTCTCTTATAGTCCACTGGGCCTTGTCTTCAGCGTATATCCTCACCTGATCAATCACTCACTCAATCAATCAATCAAGCAATTGTAGCCACTGCTTCAGCTCTCTAATAGTACACTGAGCCTTGTCTTCACCGTATATAGTCATCTGAGCAATCATTCAATCAATAGTTAAATCAATTAATCAATCAATCAATCAATTAATCAAGCATTCGCAGCCACTGCTTCAGCTCTCTAATAGTTCACTGGGTCTTGTCTTCAGCATATATCCTCACCTGATCAATCAATTAATCAATCAACCAACCAACCAATCAATCAATCAATCAATCAATATGTTAATCAAAAAATCAAAACCATTTAATCAATCAGTCAGTCAATCAATCAATAATTAAACTGATCATTTCATAGATCAGTGACCAATCTATCTATCAATTGATCTATTACAATCAATCATCTATTCCAGCAATGCTACTCAATCCATCAAACACATCTGCAAACACGTCTTTCAATCATAAGATAGTCTTTGTAAATATTATTATATCTTACATAGTAGTAACTCAATGTTTAGACCAACTCTACTCTACTGGCTGGAGTCAGAGGGGAAGTTGGTAAGATACTCGACCGCGGATCAGTGAGTACAGGGTTCAAATCCTGGGCTCGCCCGTCACTGACATCGCTCTTGAGTGAGGAAACTAACGTTAACATTAGCTTTACCAGCTATTTTTAGAGTAAAGCATAATTACAATTACAAGTAGCAATTACTTTAAAGTGATGAATGATGCAGGAAGATTTAAGGTTCAGGTTCACAACTAGTTGCTGGAAATGAATGAAGAGATTGAATAATAAAAACTAGTATATAATTAACATAAAACAAACCTGCAGCAGAGCAGTAAGAAAATAGTATCTCCCTCTCTCGTCTTCACTGACATCCTCTTCCTCTGACTTATTCTTTGCCTCCTGATCAACCCTCAACTTCCTCTGCCACAGCGGCACCCTCACACTTACTCCTCCAGCACTCACATTGTAGGCAGGATAATCTGATGCATTTATAAACCTAATCTGACTCAATCTGGTGGCATAATTTTCCACCTTTTTTCCGTCAGGATCAATTTGGTGCCACCAGAGAGAAGCATTGCGGAAATTCAGATCGTTCAGTTCATCGTGAGAATGTTGGCGGAGAAAAAATTCGTGAGAGCTGGTGAAAGAATTCTGCGTCGTACTGCGGTAGATGTTGATTAGACAGAAACAAACTATGGCGATAATACAGGAGTACTTGAGATACTTGTAAAAATGAGGTTTTGAAAAAGTTAATAAATCTTTCATTTGCTTGAAAGTCTATGAAGAATTTTCATACTAAAAACTAGAGACTAAACGTACCTATTTTGAAAGACATACTCTACCATAAAACTCGCATATTTATCTACCCCATTGCAATTTATTTTATAAAATTCGTGAATTGCAGAATTTCCTACTATTATCAAACGTACAATAGGCCTAAAGGTACATAAATTAAACCATATCGAAGCTAGTAATTAAGACTTAAACTCGCATAATATCGACACGACAGTTTCTAATAATAAGTACTACTAATAAAGAATTCTGCCGATTAGGTGAGTATGGAATAGAGATCAAAACACTTTAAATGAAGATCAGTCCAAATTGCTTGTTTACAATCAGCACACCTTGCACCTGTCCTAGGCCTTTAGAGCAGTTTAACGTTCACGTTATCACTAATTTTGTAATTTTGTAAGGTAAAAAATTGCATATTAATTCTCAACAACAACAACAATAACAGAATTAGAGTGCTGCTGTCATTCATGACAATAATTGAGCACCATGGTACCAAATCCAATCCGATGAGCAGAGTGTGAGGTCTATAAACGGTTCAAGCCAAAATTCAGGAATTCAGTCCGAAAAAGGGTACTAGGGGAATTGATCGAGGTATATTTGTTGGTCTCAGTTCCTGCGTAATGGAGAGGTCAACGAGAAATGCCTTCAGCCGTCTATTAAACTGTTCATGCAGAAGGAAAGGACGACCAGGAAAAGATGAGGGGATACACAAAATGGAAGGAAGAAAAATTCCAGAACTGAGGAGCAGTGTGCTGGAAAGAGCGCTTAGAGAGCTTACTGCGAGAAGAAATGCTAGGTCGTTCCAGAGTAAATAACTATTTTAGAATGATTAACCATTCTCAATTTATTGATATGAAGTAAAGAATGTTTTCAATTCTAAAATTAAGATTCATTTTTAAAAAGCAAGAACCATTTTTTAGATTAATTTTTAGAAACCAAGGAATATGTATTCGCGTGTTAGATATAAAATAAAAACACGCATTAAAAAATAAAGTAAACACGCATTATAGTGAAATGATCAACTACGTTGATATCTATCACTTTTTATACCACATGTTTAAACTGTTAGGCAATTTAGACCATTTTTCGTATAACCAGTCCAGTAAATGTTCGATATTTTACTCTCAGATCAGCGCGGTTGGTATTCGAACCCAAGAAGGTTTAATTCACCTCAAGGTTTATCATTTAAAATTGCATGGCGTTACCCATACGCTATTGAGACATTTCTTAGTACAAATCAAAGCCCTGAAACATTGCTTAAATTTCTACTGCTTAGCATTGATTTTATTTACAATATCTCCTAAAATTAAGTTTTTAACAATACCGGAGTATTATGTGGTAACACTTCATAGCAATACATTGCATCTGCGAGCTAAATATGGTACCGACTTGGTACTGTTTTTTAATTTTGTAAACATAACTTTTGGATAAGCCTTACATACATTATTATTGGCTAAAATATTGGATAGGCCTTACATATTATTAAGTAAAATGTGTTTAATATATTATGCTATGCAAGATGTGTAGGTAAGCTTTTATTTTATTTTTTGTGGGTCTCAAACAAGCAGTTGTGCATTTTGACCTAGTGTCGTTATGTTATGTTATGTTACATATTGGAGTCGCACCTATTTGGATACGCTGTAATTTGTGCGTCCGGTTAGCTACGGCTCCATGGAGTTAATATGTGACTGACGACAGTAGAAGTAGCGTTGTTGTTGATGCCTTAATTTAAAAAGATGTGTCTCCATTCTATGTGTGTCTCTATAGGCTTAGTTTCCAATCCTCTTCTTCAACAGAACTCGAGCATCGCAGTGTCACACATTGTTTGTTCTTGTTACAGCGTCTCTGTTGTTGTGATTGAGCGATATTTGAAGATGACGAGTTTCAGTGAATTAAAGAAACATTTCAGCGTTAATTGTAAGGTCAAAGAATATCCGGTTCACACGGCCAAGGTTCATTCTGTCGCCTGGAACTGCGATGGGAGGAGGCTCGCCTCCGGATCGTTCGATAAAAGTGTCGTAACGTTTGTGCTGGATAGAGACCGACTTGTAAGTTATGCCGGCATCAATTATACTATTCAAATCTGCAGAGGCGGATCCAGGAATGTTTTAGGGGGGGGGGGAAGGGCGAAATGTTTTTCGAGAGTGTACATATTTTTTGCTTGCGCCCCGCCTTCTTCGGGACATGTGACGCAACCTGAAAAAATACTGTGGGAAGGGCTCGAAGTTTTTTGACTACTGCGCTCGGCTCGTAGAGTGAGTGTATTCCCGTATCTTACCCCCCACTCGTACCCGTACTAAAGTGAGGGAAAAACCTACTTAAAATGCCTAAAATCCTACATTTGTTTTGGATAAAACTAGGTTAATTTTTTCACCTCTGAAGAAACCCAGTGGCTCTGGACGAATATCAAAGAGTGACCTAATTTTGGCAATGGGGGGCTCAAGCTCCTCTCAGCTAAGGCTGTTTGCATAACTGCTCCGGGACGGAGTTCACATTTTTTACTTACCCTTTTTCCTCTTAAACATTGGTTAAAGTGAAAATTTTACGGACTCCTAGTATACCAATTATGGGCACCTAATCCCATATTTGAAAAAAGTGAGCTAGTCGGTCGAACTGAGTTTCTTCTTCCCCTCCTACCACTGCCCTTACAAACATATTTGCACGTAGAAATTGCGACAGATATTAGAAACAATTAAATTATAGTACGTTTTTTTATTGGCGGGCTTAAGGGGGGGCTGGGCCCCCTGGATTCGCCACTGCAAATCAGTTTCCTTTACACCGCATAATTTAAGTTTCGACTAGTTTAAATAATTAACTTGATAATTGTAGTGATAGCATGGTAAGAGCTATTATTTTGTCAGATTATCATTTGTAACCTAATCTGAGTTGATCTGAAATATTTTTGGTATTTTTGAAAATAATGAATTTTAGAAATTTCATTGTTAAATTTTCAGTAAAAATAAAAATGTTGATGTTAAGCTTCACAGTTGCAATATACTAAATAAAATTTTAATATCCATTATTTAATATCCATTTTAATTTCCAGGCTTTTCATAGGAGAGGAAAATTGAAGAACTCTTACTTCATAACTGATAGATTGATTATTGATTAATTTACTGATTAAATTATTGATTGATTGTTGATAGACGAAGGACAATGCATTCAGAGGTCACACAGACAGTGTAGATCAATTGTGCTGGCATCCTAACAATCCTGATCTGCTTGTCACTGCTTCAGGGGTGAGTTATGAAACGTTTCTAAATAGAATAATTGTTTGATATTAACGTAGGAATAATGGTATATCACAAGGAATGTTATAAATAATTTAAAGATCCACTCGTATGTGGACAGGAAGAGAAAGACGGTAGATCGAGATGAGTGGAGGCATTATGTACCATGGACCTGCCAGTAGGCTGGAGCCCGTGGCGTAGACGGTAAGATACTTGAAAGCGGATCAGTATGTGTGGGGTTCAAATCCTGGGCTCGCCCGTCTCTGACTTCGCTTTCGAGTGAGGAAACTGATGTTAACTTTAGCTTTAGGCAGTGCACTAAGAGAGAGAATAACGTAATTTTAATGGACTCGTTCAAGAAGTCGATAATGACTTAAAGCGTGACGTGTGACTTTCATCTCGCTGATTAACGCAATAATCTTTTTAAAATTTTTAACGAAAACAGCAATAAATAAAAATAAACCGATAAATAAACAATAAACCGCAGAAAGTTACAGCACAGAAATTCCAACAGACACAGCATAACAAATTACAGATATAGCATAAACAGTTAATAGGCTAGATATAAGAGAGATAAAACTAAAAATTGTTCTCGCTAACATTTACCACATGAATATTACAACATTACGTAAATCAATGGCTTTTACTATTCATAATTGCCATATAGGGAGTACTGTACTGTACTATGATTAAAGAAGAATCTTTTAGTATTCATTAAATTAACTAGCATCATCTAGAATCATACGAATAATGAAGTTTTTATCGCTCAGACTGCTTCGTTTTATGGGAAGGGAAAAGCATCTCTTAGCAGTATTTCTTTGGATTGGGTAATTATGATTGTTTTGTGGAGGTAACAAATGCGCCAGTAAATGTGCCGGGTTGTTACAGATTGCCTTGAAAAGATTATTGTCAGCAAAGTTACATAGATCCTCAAAATTAGATTCTTTACTGTAGAATCCAGCTCTCCTTGCCTTCTTTGAAAAGGTTTCAAGACGGGTTCTCTCTTCAGCATTTGTAAAGCCCCACCAAAACTGGGAGGCATATAGAAGCTTAGAGAGTGTGGAGGCTTGAAAGACTATCTGAAGAAGATCATTTGCCAAACCTTTACTACGTAAAGAATAGAGCGCAAAAATGTTGCTCGAACACAAGCTAATGATGTTTGTGATGTGAGCAGAAAAAGAAAAGTTATCAGATACTATGACACCTAAGCATTTGATGTTAGAAACCCGCTCAATTCCTTCAAGGTGTGGGACATCTCTTATCTGCCTTTTTGCTTGGGTAATTGGAAGAGAATTTCTTTTGTTTTATTTCGATTTAATAGTAGATTGTTAGAGCGGGACCAGTTTTCGATATGGACTAATTCCTCTTCCGTTGAGTGAAGGTTAGAGGCAGGCACAATCAGGTATGTGTCATCGGCATATTTGAACAAAGAGTTTGTAGGCTGTAGGGTTTTTAAGTCTGATGTAACAATGACAAATGCAGTTGGTCCAAGGGCTGATCCTTGGACTATGCTGGCATTGATTGCTGCTGATGACGATGTTTGACCATCAAAGATAGTGGTGTGTGAACGGGCCGAGAGGAAGCTGGCAATGCACCCATTAATTTTGCTAGGCACATCTAGGGTACACAGTTTATCTATTATTTGTGAGTGTCTGACTGTATCAAACGCCTTGCTGAAGTCTAACGCTATTACTCTGACGAAGGTCTCAGTTTTGAGCTTTGACGAAAGTTTGTGAAAGAAGACAATGAGAGCAGCAGTAGTGGATCCTGTAGGGCGAAATGCATACTGATTGGTGAAATCAAGGCTTGGAGGTGAAGATAATAGTGCTGAGTATATATACCGTGACGTGATAATACGCTCAGTGATGCATGAGAGTACAGAGGTGATGGAAATAGGGCGATAGTCAGACATGACACTGGGGCATGAAACCTTGGGTATCGGTTTAATTACTGAGGATTTCCACTGAATTGGTACATAGGAATTGCAGATAGACATATTGATTAAGTTAGCAAGAGGAGCTGCAAAGACTGGAGCAGATAGTCTCAAGAACCATGAAGGAAGGTCATCGGGACCAGTGACTGTTGGTTTTAATTTGTCCAGAATGTGGAAAATTGTAAATTCTGAAACGGTATTATTAGGTATATTATTCACTTGGTTTATGATTGGTTCACTATCCTCACTGTCGGTTGAGACTAGTGCATAATAGCTATTAAGTGTTTCAGCATTTATGCTCGGATTGGGAGAAGATCATTGATATAGCTTCTTACCAGTGACCTTCTTTACTGCTGCCCATAGATCATGGGAGTTAGTGGCAGAGTTTAGATTTGTTAACTGATAAGAGTTATATTTCGTTATGAGTTTCCTATTTTTATCGAGAGAGCATTAGCAATATTTAACTTTCCTTTGTTCATTAAGGCATTTCTCTTTCTAAGGAGTGACTTAATTTCGGGTGTAATATAGTCTGGCTCATTGGATGTTATTGTAACAGTTCTAGTCGGGAAAAAACTATTGAGGAGAGATATTGCCTTTGAATAGAAATGATCAAATGAATCCTGCACATTGGTGATTGAAGGATTAAAGAATTCTGAGGATGGGATGGAAGAAATATGCGACAGATACTTAGCATTATTAGATGGTGTTTTATGACGAAAGGTATATGTCTGCCTAGTTTTAGTAGAACATACTTTGACATCCCCGTTGTAAGCTACTATGCCAGAATGATCACTAAGAACTGTAGATTTAATTATTTTTATCTTACTTTATAAGATATCGGAAACAAAAATATGATCCAGAATATTGTTTCCACGGGTAGGAGTTGATACGAGGTCTTGAAGATCTGTTGGCTCGGATATACTTCTGGCTTTTATGGCATTAAAATCGCCTGCTAGTATCATTAAGTCACTAGATTTACTTAAACAGTCAACAGAAGTAGCTACATAACTTAAAAACTCACTATTATCATACACAGGGTTAGGAGGATGGTATAAACCACCAATTAATATTGTTTTACAGTTATTTATAAGCTCTATCCATAGCACCTCAAATTGTTTGCAGTCACCGGCAACATTCACAACTCTTGCTCTATATTTATTGCTAGCGTATATCAATACTCCGCCCCCTCTACGACTTTCCCTATCTCCTGTAAGATGTGTATCCATCAATGTGCTCAAATCCTGCTGAGTGTTTTGCTTTAAGATGGGATTCCACTATGACACCGACGTCTACATTCATGCTGATCAAATCTGTGGCTACATGTTGTAGTGCATTAGGCTTAGCTATGGATCTAGCATTGAGCACATATAGAGAAGGGGGTTGAAGAGGTGAAGCTAACGTCTGTTGTTGAGGGCAGTTGTTGGTGATGTTGATTATGGGTACAGGTGTGAGATATCTAGGAGTTCGAGTAGGCTTAGAGAGCTGAGTAGATTGAAGAAAGGATGAGTGACTGCGAGGAGTATAGACGGTTTGAATAAGCCACAATTTTTAGTTTTAAGGAACTTGCAATGTTGAAACATATGAAAAAATATCATACACAATATAAATGGCAGTACAAAAAATAAAATGTTTATTTTTCTAGCACAAAGCCAAACAATGACGCCGCAAAGATTCAAAGATTATGATATTGCTGACACATAGATATTGGAAGCTTCATTTCATCATCATTTTACTGTACTGGCTGGAGCCAGTGGCGAAGTCGACCGCGGATCAGTTGATGCGGGTTCAAATCCCGGGCTCGCCCGTCACTGACATCGCTTTCGAGTGAGGAAACTGACGTTAACCTTAGCTTTACCAGCTTTTACCTTGCCCGACAGTAAAGTCTGCAAAATCCTTGCATTCAAGATAGGAAATATGTACATGTGCAAAATTCGTTTAAAATACTTATAAAACCTATAAACTAGGCCTATTTATAAAATCAAACCATGATTTCTATTCCATTTAGGCATACTATTCATTACTATCTTTTTGAGTTATTTAAAAAAATTATTTTTGAGCTGACTGACACGAGAGCAGTTCAGAGAGACTTGAATAAATTCGGAGCAGGAAATTCAACCAATAGGGTTTATTTTTTTTATTTTTATTTTTTTTAATTTATGCCCTGGGCTGTAAAGGGCCCTGGGCTAAAAAATAAGATAACAGAGACTTTATTTAATTAAAAGTTTTTAAAAAAAGCGATTAAAATAATTCCTCTGCACTCTGGGAAGCCGCTTTAGCCAAAGTGCCACTGAAGCAGACTGCATTGAATCGCTGGAGAGCAATAGACAGTCGCTGCCACAGAAAAGATTTTTCGCGCTTATCACCAGTAATGGCGCTGGTCCTCCTGCGTATTTCGTCAATAAAGTCTGATGCGAGAGAGTTGATGGGCCCCAGGGTCTCAGAGGCAATGGGCATGAAGATATAGTTGCCAGAGATTTCGGCATACTTCAGAGTTTTCAGAGTATTAGCCGCAGCCTCTGAATAGGGTTCTGAAATCAATTTGCATTAGCTTGCATTGCTGCTGCCTTCACTTCCAATGACCGCCTGTTTTGAATGTGCACTTGCACAGTCTTTGGTGTAAGACCAAGCTCTTTGGCAAGTGTCACTGACTCGCCAGACATCAAGAACTTTCCTTGACCGTACCTCTAGGAAAGAACTTGTTTCTGTTCTTTGGTGATCAGAGTGGGATCATGTTTCTTTTCACCACTATTGTTTATCCTGCTGTATTCGACTCATTTGGTGGAGCTTTAAAAGCTGGATTTTTATTTGTATCTGGATGTGATCTGGTGGTAGTAGCACTGTGGACTCAGTGTGGAGTCATCCCAGTTCACACGTCGAGTTGGGGGCACTATGAAATCATTCCAGTGCATGCATTGAGATGGCAGTGTCGTGGAAACATTCCAGTGGGCAGAAGAAGATGTTAACACTGGTTGAACTAGAGCCAAATTAGGTTGAATTGTAGAAGTGTTTTTTGAATTAATTACTTTAGGAGCAATAGCATTTGGCTTCGGTAGTATATTCACCAATTTGCAGTATTTTTTAATAGCGAATGTCTCTGAATTTCTTTGTCAACGTTTTACCTTGATAGTGTTCTGTTGACGATTTTTCAAGGTCTTCTCGAACTCTACCCATTGATCTGGTTTTCCTCTCTTTGCTGGCCGTGTTTGTACTTAAGTAGTATTTGCCCTCTTTTTGTTGATTATCGATTTATCAGTGTTCCATTTGTCTTCATTTTGACCATTTCCTTCTGATATATGAAGAATGACTCGGAGATTTTTGTCGACTTAAGATGTTTGCAATATGTCTTGACTTTTCTGATCAGATACTTGGTTGCCGTATTCTGATTCCAAGCTTTTGTGGAATTCATCCACAAAAGTCACTATATCCATGGCAATTTGCCTTGATTTATTTCAGAGTTTCGAAAATTACGATGGTTGGGAACTGCATTAAAACTATAGAATTACTTAGATCAGTTTCTTTTTCCTTAGTATGAGACAAAGAATTAAATTTATCCAATTAATTTAATATTTTTTTCTTATATATGATACGGAGCATAGAAATTCCACCAGTAGGGTTCTGCAGTGCATCATCATTAGCTTGCATTGCTGCTGCTAATGATCGCCTGTTTTGAAAATACGCTTGTACAGTCTTCGCAATAAAGTTTTGAGCTGTGACTGACACTAGAGCAGTTGAAAGAGACTTGAATAAAGTCAGAGCATGAAATTCAACGAATAGGTTTCTGCAGTGCATTAGTAGTAGCTTGCAGTGCGGCTGCCTTCACTTTCAATGATAGTATGTTTTGGAAGTACACTTGCACTGTCTTCGGTGTAAGACCAAGCTCTTTTGTAATTGTCACTGATTCGCCTTTCATTAGGAGCTTCCCATCGGAGTATCTGTTGTCAAGAACTAGCTTCTGATCTTTGGTGATGTGTGTGGGGTCACGCTTCTTCTTGTTGTTTGATGTTTGTATTGCTCCATCTTTCGGCACAGGTTGCAGAACTGGACTTACATTTCCATCCAGGTTTGAGAGGAGAGGTGGCTGAAGCGCTGCGGTAATATTCCACGTCATCGATGGAGTGGGCAACACACTGATGTAAAAGTTTGTACATAGGTTGAAACCATAAGTTTCGGCAGAGCATTAGCATTAGCTTGCAGTGCTGCTGCCTTCACCTCCAATGCCCACCTGTTCTGAAAGTACACCTGCAATGTCTTCGGTTGAAGACCAAGCTCTTTGGCAAGTGTTTGTTTCTGATCTTTGGTGATGTGTGTGCGGTCACGCTTCTTCTTATCTCTAGTTTTTACTACTGCCTTATTCGGCACATCTTGCAGAGCTGGATTTTCATTTGCATCCAGATTTGATAGATAAGGTGGCTGAAGACTTGGTAGCACAGTGGAATTTGTTCAGTGCATTGATAGAGTTGGTAGCATTGAGGAAATATTCCATTGCATGGATTGAGTTGGCAACACTGTGATATAAATGTTTGTTGAAATGGTTATAGTAGAATTGATCACATTTGGCTTTGGTAGAATATTCACCACTTGGCAGCGAGGTGCAATGGGAACTCTCAAAGAATTTTTTGGCCTACCACGTTTTGCCTTGGTAGGTTTTGGATGCTCAGTTTTTGAGGTATTATCTAGTTGTACGGATTCCTTTGCTTATCGTTTCTTTGCTTTCTTTGGTTGCTGGATGATCAATTGATGTTCTACAGCTCCTTGTGCCATCTGCAACTGTTGCGGAAATTCTTGCTTCGCAACCAGGAATTATTTGAGGAATTATTCCACTGCATGGATTGATGTGGTCATAGTACGATCATTCCATTGCCTGGGGTGATATGGCAACATTCTGTAATAATTCCAGTTTGCAGGAGTTGTTAACACTGTCTGAGGAGCATTGCCCATTTGTCCTGGAGTCTTCTCCTGAGAAGTCATTGTTTCATAGTGCACAACAGCATTCTGAGGGAGTGGATTGGAATTTGAATGATAAACTGGAACTTGGTTGCACAGAGGCTGCATCATGCTTGGCTGTGATTCACTTGCAGCTGGAGTTTGAGTAAGTTTCACAGTGGTGGGATGTAGTGGATCCATTGATTGTCCATGCTGAGGTTTAGGAAAACTGGGTTCAGTGACTGACTGGACACACTACACTTGCACAGTCTTCGGCGTAAACCCCAGCTCATTTCCGAGTATTTCAGACTCGGCTTTCTTCAGGAACTTTCCATCAGCGAATCTCTTGGCAAGAACTTGTTTTTGTTATTTATTGATATGAGTGCAGTAACACTTCTTCTTGATTGTTGTTTTTACTGCTGCATCATTTTATGCACAGCTTGCTGAGCTGGACTTTCTGACTAAAACAATTTCTTTTCCAAATGCAATGCAATTATTGCCCTTTCGTACAGTTATATGAATATTATTCACGTGCAGTCGCCTATATATTGTGATTCTTAACTAAGAAATTGATGAACTTCAGTGCTTATATTTTCATCGAAGACTGTGTATGTTCATCAGCTACTGCGGATTACTCCGACACCGTTGCTTTCAGTTATAAGAGTTATAACTTGTTCCAAAGGTTTATTTACTTGGTTTCCTAACAAGCTGACCCAAATAATTTTCGAAAGGAACAGCTGAAACAGAGTCAACACTGCCATATTTTATGGCATCATCAGTAAGATGTTTTAATATTATGTACGTTGTACACAACCATATTGGCTCCATATAATACTCTGTAGTGTTCAACAAATTTTATTAGATACTGTTCAGTATATTCAATTTTATACCACGAACTAGTGGGATCCAGAAGCAGAAATATGACAACAGAAAGAAGCATAGAGTTCCTGTACACTACATCATTCAAAATACCAAAAAGCACGACCAGGTCCTGTATAGAGCAAAAACTGTCTAAATTCTGTGGCCTTCCAGTGTTCCCAAGATGTTGGAGAATGAGGTTTATGTGCAAATTCCACATATGGCAAATATCCTCTAAATGTAGCAAGTCTTGCTGATATTTGATGAACAGTTTTAGTATTTAATTAGGTGCATGGATTTAATGGCCCAGCAACCCACAACCAGATCAGACGTGTGACAGCTCCAATGCAAATGAGATGCATATAGTCTAATACAAAATGCGAAACCATTCCAATATTCATTTGAGAAATAGAAGATACACCGCGATGATGGTCCGGATCTTTCATGTCATTAAACGAGGCATTATTGCGTTTAGGAGCATTCATCCCAAAATCCCACTACCTTGCATCTTTTACAAGAAGAATGTGCTATGTGCCCTTTTATGTTTTTTAAAAATGATCTCGCTGGCGCATCACAAATTAAAGTATGAACCCTAAATTCAAACTGAATGTTATTAATAGTTAATCCATTGTCTGTAAATCTTGGCACACTAAGATAAAGTCTGTTAAGTAGTCTAGACTACTTGACTTGCAATCACCGTAAAATATTCCTATAATAAACCGAATACTCAATATTGGTCCACTAGTTCGACTTAAAATGGGCCAAAAGTGCCCTTTAGTGCTCTTATAGAAGGACACACCGTCTAAATTGATATAAATATCAACTTTGTTTTTCCATAATTTTGTAGTCAAGAGGATCTTTCCAAGCTCAGACTCGCATTCAGTTTTTAGGCCTAAATGATAATTATACGACCCACTGTACAACCAACTATAATACGACCAACGAGTACGATACCGAGGATTCTTCGTGACAAACTCTGCCATTGAAAACTAAGAAGTTACTCGTAATTAACTAGCAACGTTGATCATTAATTATTTCCCTCAGTGTTCTAGGATCGAAACTGAATGCTAAGATAGCCAATCCCCTGTGCCTCTGATTTCTGAGGTATGTGATAACATCCTGTATGATGGTATTCGTAATTCTTTGATCGATTTGGAAGTAGAGCAACTCGTAAGACAGACTTAATAGATTGCATCATGTTGGTATTGGATATTAGTAGGACTGTTGGACCATTCAAATCCATAAAGACGTTATATAGCTCATGCATGATTCCTGGGTGTTTATAGCCACTCCAGTCAAATTCATCATCCAGGATCTGCCTATTTGTTACTGTCGAGATGCTTGTCGTCTCCAATGTAGTGGATGTCGTTTCTGTACACAATCGAGTCTCCATGTTCAATGTTGTGTCCAGTGTATTCTTCGAATTTATAGATAATGAGGGATTTTGTACCCTGTTTCCTGTAATGATATGATGAACCTCTGTGGTGGTTGGTGCTTCTGTGTCAATCCCCTGTAGGGTCACAGAACCATTCGTGGTCGTGGTCTCTATCTCTGTTGTGGAGTTACCTTGTCCTGTATGCTGTAGACCAGGCGGGTATCGTCTGACGTGTTATTGGTTGGTGTATGGTTGTTGGTTGGATTGGGGTACAGTTGAGGGTTGTGGTCCCTGTTTTCTTCTACGTTTGTTTTAGGGTCAAGGTCTTGGTTGGGGTCAAGGTTCGTATCCTGTTTTTGTTGGTCTTCTTCTAGGATAGCTAGTGATATAGTTGGTCTTTTGCGTCACTGAATAATCGGCGACTAGAAACTGTAACTGTAGGTGTAGAAAATGCCATACCATCTGCAAAAAATACATATTGTTAAAATTTAACTAATAGCAGCAAAACTTTTGCTTTACAATGTTAAAAAAATGTCCAGCAATAAAAGTAGCAATGAGCAAATATCCACACTAAAATACCTATTTTTAATATCTTCACAAACGATTAGTTGAAATTATACAAAAAACAACATTTTCTGAACATAGAACAGAATAACCCAGCAAAAGTGGGAAATTCTGTTCAAAATGTGAGGTTTAAGATTCAAGCCAAGCCTACAATAACTCTAGATCTATCTAAAGTAACTAGTCAGGCCTCCACAATAACTTTGTACTAATAGATCTATGCCCCTTTGTTTTCTGTGCAACTTCAAAAGTTGAAGTGGCTTACAAATGTAATTGCAGTCTATCAGAATTCTCTATATACTAAATAATTCATTAACAAAGGCAATTAAATATAGTAACAAAGACATTTGCACTATGCACAAGTATCAGTTTTATGCCAGTTTTTTTCCTCATGGACCGTGTCATAAGCAAGCATTATCAAGGTCAAATTTTTTAATTCAGGGCTTAATCTTTACAAGCTAAACTATGAGCCAATTCTTAAAGTCTTTGAAGAAATACATACTTCTGTCAATATCTTGAAGAAGCCTTGCAACATGTGAAATTTCTTGATCACCTAAAAATGCCCGTGGCCCAAATGCAAGTAGAATAGTCTTCAGTCATTCTCTGACAGGCGGCCTGATGCTGAAAGGTTGCTTCAGTATTTCTATCAGTGGAGGTGTGCTGAAATGTTAATTCAGTATTAGAATCAGTGGTGGCCGATGCTGAAACGTTGCTTCAGTATTTCTATCAGTGAAGGTGTGCTGAAACCTTGATTCAGTATTAGAATCAGTGGTGGCCAGACGCTGAAACGTTGCTTCAGTATTTCTATCAGTGAGGGCGTGCTGAAATCTTGATTCAGTATTAGAATCAGTGGTGGCCTGCCGCTGAAACGCTGCTTCAGTATTTGTTGCAGCGGCACCATGCAGAAACGCTGATTTATTGTTTGGATCAGTGGTCTTACGCTGAAACATGGCTTCAGTATTTGAATTAGTGCTGCTGCGCATGAATAGTTCTGCTTTATGTTGGATAGGGGCTTTAGATGATATTTCAGTACTCGACTTACTCAAATTTTTCTTTATTTGTTTTCTTTAGCAGTTACAAATCTGGCACATTTCTTAAATGATGCTTCAGTATTCTCAGTCTCAATAGTTTCCATATTTTGCAGCTTTTTAAAACTGTAATCAGTTTATTCTTGAAGCCAGAATGTAATCTGAACCTTCGGTGTCTTCGCTTATCCGTTGACACCACATTTATCAGACTACAATCTGCAAAATTATATAATGTCAATTCATTTAAATGTGCAATAAACTAAAGAATTCATGTTAGCCAAAACAATAATGTAATTAACATGAATACACATGTATAGCACAAAATGTTTTTCAGATTTGCAAATAATCAATCAAATTCGCGACTCAGTGACTAAGGAGTTGAATTATTTCAGTCACTGCACTGGATGATTTGTGAATCAATGAGCTGTGTGATATAAGCACACCGAAATACGATTTATTAAATTAAAAGTCGACTTTCATAGATGTGTTGCTAAAGGCATCACTATTGCATACAGCATGTGATCTATGATTTAACTATAATATTATTACTAAAATGTACATTACGTAGGCTATTTGTTAGCAACTTAAGAAACTTGAATCAGTCAAAGCATTATTGAAGTTAAAATTTAAGAATCCAGTGAAATAAAACTTTCATATATGATAGCGTTAAACATATCTTATAGCATATACAGGGCGAGTAAAAAAAGTGATAACACCTGCAAAAAGCTTGAATATCTCAGGCTATTGGTAATATTTTCAAAGAAAACTTTTACCCATTAATAAAGGACTAATTTGTGATGGGATGGCCAATTTTCATTCATTTTAATCTATGGATTGGCCATATATACAAGTTTCAGCAGAGCAACCCCCCATTTTTTTACCTAAAAATGGCATTTGCTATACGGTAAGGGCAAATTGCACTTCATTGGCGAGAAGGAAAAGGTGAACCCTCAGTATTACGTCAATACTTTACTTTCCGAGCTGTTTTGATGATTGCTATGCTCTTCTGCCAAATGGTTTCATCTTTCAGTAGGATGATGCTCTGATTCGTGCATCTCGCCATGCACATGAATGGATTAGCGAGAGAAATCCGCATTTCACCATGAAGAGTGAATTGCCTCCAAACTCTCCCGAACAAAATCGTCTGAATTACCTCGTCTGGGGAACCATGCTGCATCTCTATCAGAAACACCAGTCGAAGCCTAAAAACAAGGCAGAACTGCAGGAAGTGCTACCTGCCATCAATTTGGGAGAGACTGCCCCAAACTGGAATCAACAAGGCTGTCCTAGCGTTTCGAAAGCTGCTGCAGTCCTGAAAAGCAACTGGAAGAAAACATATTGAATAGACAGTAATGCTAGCAGATACAACTGGTTCTTTCTGAACCACCACAACGACCCTTTTCAGAGCTAAAATACAAATAAAATAAAATGAAATTTTTATTTACACTACTTTCAAAAATGGGGGGGTTGCTCTGCTGAAAGTATCATAATTTGTCAATCTATGTACCAAAATTGATGAAAATTGGCCACCCGATCTGAAATTAGTCCTTTAGTATTTGGTAAAAGTGTGATTTGAAAATATTAACAATATCCTGAGATATTCAAACGTTTTGCAGGTGTTATCACTTTTTTTACTCATCCTGTACACTGGAATTATTGATCTGAAACTAATGCTAAGAGAATTAGTATATAGCAACTGATGTATGGTTGGGAGTGTTGGGCACTAAAATTTTTGGGAACATTTTTGCAGAGTTTGCATGTGGCAGAAATAATATGAATATAGCATCAGATGTATTATAAGTTCATGGACTGTAGAAAACTTCCTATGCATTGCTAAAAGTAAAACTCTAAATTATCTCCTGACTACTACATGTGTAAAATGCAATGGTCCATACTTAAGAAAAAATATTTTTTTATAATAAATGTTCGTTTAAAGTCAATGTCAGAAGACTGAAGATCTCTTCAAGACATCAGGTTTAACGGTGAACCGTGTTAGTTTTACTCTCCGATCAGCTATACTGGGAATTGACCTCAGGAACAGCCATTTAAAGATTCAAACCGTTACCTAAAAAGATTTACATTATTTTCCCGTAGGCCTACTTCAATCAATACTGTTACACTTCCGTTTACGCTATCCTCTGGAAGTTCTTATTAAAAGATATACGACGCCCTGTCCTTGCTGTAACCTAGTTATGACATTAGCAACACTAACAGCCTCGGAACAGTCGTGACCTGCAAATCTTGTACCACTACTCTAGTGTATCTAACAAACTTCCTTTAAAGGATTTTAGACTCGGATTATTAACAGACCTCTGTCTTACCAATGCATTGGTCTAATCTCTAAGAGATACTAACAAAACAAATACATCATCCATAGACTTCTATACATTACTTTACTGAGTGCCATTTACAGTTCAGGTCTGTGCCCTATAATCCAGATATTTGTTAATAAAAAATAGATTTAACACTATATAAAATTCCGTTTCATTTGTTCACTTAATTTAAAATAAGGTTTTTAACTTTAGGTGTTTTTCAAACATAATCTGGACTTATTGAAAAAATATTTTTTTATAATAAATGTTCGTTTTAAGTCAATGTCAGAAGACCGGAATGTATTATTCCTGCATTCACCAAAGTTATAAACATGTATACAACGATTAAAATAAATCCATAGAGACGACCACTGCTAGCAATATCACGCAGTCATATGGAGATATATGAAGCGAAACAATAGAGAGAATTATATAGAACACAGTACGCGAAAGCATTGAGAAAGTGAATGCATTGAGAAAATGAGAAAATGATTATCGAGCATGTCAGCAATCATCGAAGCGACCGATGTGACTTGCACTGAGTACTATTGCGATATTCGTTCACCCCTATATCATTAGTTGAAAACAATGGAAAACTACAAAAAGGACTGAGAAAAGAAATAAGATTCAAATCCTGAAAGCTGGGGGTGAATAGCGAAGGTAGGATACTTCCTTAATTGTCCTAGTTATACCTGTGCAGAACTAATTAACCTTTATCAAGCCGCTCATAGTTGTAGTCAATCAAATTTAACCAAATTTTAAACAATTACAGGTTACATGTCAGAATAGCGATTTGCAAAGTTTAAGAAGTATAAGTTTAATGGTTTTGAAAAAAAGTATATGTTCCACAAGTGGAACGTTGGCTGGAAATTATTATTGTACTATTACACATAGTAGTATAGATGACCGTTCTTACTCTAACATTATTATACAATTATTGCCCGTATTCCTAATAAACGACACAAATGAACATCAATTTTTAATTAATTTTAGCTAATTAAAAGTTATTATGTCTTATCTATGAGGCTAGAAGCCTATGGAGTGTCAGGTGTTTCAACGGATTGCCTATTGTAAAGAGCTATGGAACAAAGAAAAACATTTTTCATGGAGTCTTTTTTCACACTTTCCACATCTCTTCTTGGTGTTGCTGGTACACCATACACATCTACCCTGGGTGGTAGACTCTAGGTAGTGATGCTGACCATCATATCTCACACATTGTGGTACAGGCGCAGTTGGTCCTCCAAGGCGCTGACGGTATCCGCTTCTTAGTAGACCATGAACTACTTCCCTACGAAACTGCTTGTGGCTTAGAGCTTCTGATGGCTGAGAAACAGTGCAGTGAATCTTCCAGGCCGCCACAACTGCCATGTTAATTGCGTTCACAAAGAGATTCCACCACCACTTCTTGCCCTTTATCTTAGGTCTGTAGGCCCCAAGCAGACGATCCATTAGATCAACTCCTCCCATTCCAGAGACATAGTTAGCAATCATACGAGGCTGAGATACAGTGTCCTTACCAGCCTTTCCCTTGATGTGGCGCTGCACTTTGTTAACTGGATTCACCTTATCGTAATTGGTTGCGCATGTAAGAACGTTATTATCTGACCAACGAACCACACCAATATCCCCATCACAAGTGTACTCGTACCATCCTCTGGGTTGCTTCTTGAATGCCACCTTGTTTGAAAGATTCGCACCAACCTCCCTGCCCTCACGAACCGTACCAGTTGCTCGTAATCCCTGTGACTTTAGGGTTGTGAGAAGCTTGTGAGACGTGAAAAAGTTGTCGAAGAACAATTCATGCTGGGCTGGTTCCTCAATTACTTTGACCAAGCTGAACACGACATGTTCTCCTAGAGTGATATTGGCTGGACGGGTTTCATCTTTTCCGCAGTATATGGAAGCCTGATAAGGGTATCCATCAGCCGAGCACAGCATCCAAACCTTATAGCCGAATCGAATGGGCTTACCTCGAATAAACATCTTGGCCCTGTGTTGTCCATAATATGGAACCATGGATTCGTCTATGCTCAACTTCTGGTGAAATATTCCAAACTGAGTGAAGGACTTATTGAGTTGGTCATAAATTGGTTGAACTTTGGCAACTCTAGATTCCCCCAGGTTCTCATTATCTGCCACGTGACAGAACCTCTTTAACTCTTTGAACCTGGATCTAGTCATCGCTTTTGCTACTATCGGACACCCGAGGTCGTCAGCAGTACTCCAATAGTCCTCTTCAGATGGCAAACCGAAGTATCCAGAAACGAGTAGTATACCGATATACTGACGAATTTCCGTCATTGAGACAGAAAAAGTTGGACAGTTCATTTCACGATGGGCATACAGCTCAAACTGAGTTTTCAAATATTGTACCATAGCTTCAGTAAAAACCTTTTCAAAGATTTCCATTGCGCTTAGAGAGACCAGGTGTGGATAAGTATTGCAGATCAAGGGTGGATTGACTGGCATGGCGTTAGAATTTAGCTCTGAAGATGTTTTCCAGTTTTTCTTTGTCTGCTCCGCTTTTACTTTCTTCGCAGAAACACTGGAGGTGCTACTCGAGTTCACTCTTTTCTTGCAAGGATTCTTTTGAACAGGAACTGCTACCTGACCACTAGCGTCTACATCACTACTGTGATTGTTGAAGACCTCCAATTGACCACACACATCACCGGGTTCTTCCGCCTCTAAATTGTCTTCTTCGATATCTTCAGTATCTGTATCCGCTCCATCATTAGGAGGTAAAATGCAAATGTCAATTTCGTCGCAATCGGAATCCGAATCTGATGCTAAAACTGAATCTACAGCCTCCTTTAGGCTAAGAAATCTCCGACTAGACATAGCAATTGTGTCTTTAGTTTTATATATATATATAATACAGTATTGAGCTTTACTCAGATTGTATCTAGAAACTTACAAAAATAGCATGATTTTTACATGAGATCAATAAAGCATAATATACGTAATACGTAACAATATCCGGCCAACGTTCCATAAGTGGAACATGACCAAGAAATATTCAATAGTATCAAAAATATGAACTATTGTGATCAATGATTTATAAATATTTAAACTACAATCATTTTAACATTCTTTTGTAAAATCCCAAAGAAATTGGCTCAATATAAATTTTTTTATAGCAATTTATATAAAAATACACAAAAAATGCAAAATGTTGTGATTTTATTTGTGTTTTGCTACCTAAATAAGAGTTGGAACAAGAACCTCAATAAACACCTTTATTGTAGCATTCTTTTTCTTTTAAATGAAATATTGCATGCTTTGATATCATTTATATCTAATTTGCAATAATTTTTTAAACATTTGTTCCATAAGTGGAACGTTGGCCAAATAAAGGTTAAAATGGAGAAGAATTACGAAATCAAGTCAATTAAATTCATATATAATACAACTTTCTAACATTCAGACATTCACACAAAAATAATATATAAAGTGATAAAAGTCTTGGAGTCCCCTTATCTTAAAGTTAGACTTCAACATACATCAGTTTTGGACCTCGATATTAATAACACATGTAATACCAATTTCAAGAGATGACCGCACTCAAGTATAATTGACTAATAATAATAGCAAAATGTACAGACACCAAACGCTATAATATAAATCAAAATCAGTGTTAAATTATCGTTACCGTCCAAGATGTTATCTTTAAATCGAGTTATTGTTTCGAGTTACTGTCCCTAGTGTTGCATATTCGGTCCTTCCTCCTTATCTGCTACTTCGTAACTGTCTTCAATCCTAACTTCTGCCAACTGGTCTCATTATCATAACTAGCCCACCGAGGGACAGGCAATAACACTATTAATAGCTAGCTAGACCAGGCAGTAGCACCTATTCTAAGGCCATATAAGGAAATGTCAAGTAAAGCGAAGCCATGAACTCTGGACTACAACAACACCTCAGGCTGTAACTTAGTGGAATTATCTAACTATAAGAAGGTTGTCATCTGAAAGCTTGTGATTAACTACCACAAGTAGTTCAATTCACAACAGTACCAAAGTACAATTATCATATGACAAGAGTCAAACTATATTTGATAAAAAATACATGTTCACGAATGTTCAAGCAATATACATGATGATATCGATTACAAGATCGATGTCAACCCAAATCACTATCCCTGACAACTACTATAGAATTCTTTACCAAAATTAGATAGGCCTATTTCATATTATAAAAACAAAAGTTAGGCATAGGCCTATATATTTATATATCAATCTTTATTTCACCAAAAGGCAGCAAATCAGTACAAAAGTGACAAACTAACATGATCCACATTACAACACACAAGAGAAAAACAACGAATAAATATATAAATTCATGTGGGGAGCACTGTCAATGAACCAAATTGCGTAAATTGATATTATTTATTGTCTTCAGCGTTGACATAAATCTGCTTTTCTCAACTGATATTTATCTTTTATTCCATGGATGTTAAATATATTCATGCAAAACAGCAAATCATTCATACTAGATACCTGAAATAGTTTAAAGAAAGCCTTATTGAAAGTAAATTCTAAGCTCTTAATTTCCTATTTATTGAAATTTAGCGCTTCAAGAGCATATAACAGACTAGGCACAGCTATTGAATCTATTAAATGAATAGTATTCATTTCTTTATTCGTCATAAACCGACAGGATCAAGATGCATCACATATAAATATATACACACACATACACACAAAAACATAGGATCATAAAACAATCAAAAATGAAATACTAGAAACTTAACTAGAATTCCTGCTAATACCTGCACTAGCATTAAAAGCTTCGTAAATTAAATACACGCTTCTACCACAAGACACTCTATTGTCTAGAACCATCGAACAATTTATAGGCAATCTAAAACAATGACACATTTTATGTAAATCCCTCAAGAAATATCTAATTACACAATGCGTTAAAATTACATTTATACTGAATCTATTTAGGCTGCTTCTAAAGAAATTAAACATAAGTTTAACTCTAATGTGCTTAAAATCCAACTTACCCAACCCTATCATAATTGGCTTAACAGATTCCCATTTATGATAGTTAAATAGCTTTCTATAAACACTGTTCCAGGCAACATTTAAATCATGAATTTGATCGTTTCTAAGTGAAATACTAACAGTGGCATAGGTTAAAATGGGCAAGCAGTAGGACTCTAAAAGATGCAATCTTGTCAGCTCAGTTAAATAAGCTGATTTACTCAATATATTATTGCAACTAGAGTAAAATTTTCTAATAATCCAATTTTTATCAACCATTAGATTTTTACTTGATATAAAAGTAATACCTAAGTATTTAAAACGTTTTACCCAGTTTAATGGTTTTTTCATTAGAGACATTGGAGAAATTTCACAGGCTGACCCTAACCCAATCGCAGCACACATAGATTTATCTATATTGAATTCCAATAGTAAATTATCAAACGAAATTGAGCATTGATCAAACGAAATTGAGCATTGATCTAGCATCTTTTGTAAACCGAGCACCGTTGGTGAAATAAGAAGCAAATCATCAGCATATAAGATCATACCAGCAAATTGTGCACCAATGGTACAACCTACATTAAGAGATTTTAGGTCATTAATGCAAGGATCAATAAAGATATTAAATAAAGCCGGAGATAGAGAGCTACCTTGTCTCACACCACTTTTAACACAAGTATTATGAGAATAGGATCCATTCCAATGAACACAGACATTTAACTTAGAATACCAGTCCTGTAGCACAATTATAATCCATTAAGGAATGCCCTTCAATATAAGACTTGTAAATAATTTGAAGTGGTTAACTTTATCGAATGCCTTCTTCAGGTCAAGTGTGGCCAGAAACACACTATTACCATTATCTAGAAAATATTTAACGACTTCAGTCATCATAAAAATTGCATGATTACAACCTGAGTTTACCTTGAAACCAAATTGGAGGTTGCTAGTAACAAGATAATCCTCACATATATCAAGAATGATATATGTAACTCAAACAGTTTAGAAATGAGTGCAATTAAAGTGATACCTCTATAGTTGTTGACGTCGTTTTTATCACCAAGTTTGTGCTTAATTATCGGGATAATATAACCTGTACTGAACCCTTGAGGAACATAATCCTGGATAGCAATGCTTTTAAATAGTGACATTTATATCAGACAATCTGCCTAACTTAGAATATAGTGCATTGAAAGCTACATTGAACTTACATTTAACATGTGTAAAGGATACCTTAAATCATCTGCTGCTTTCAATGACTATACCAAGATATCTAGCTTCCTTAGCCCAAGCTATTACACCGTTGTCACTACTTATACGTATATTTGGACAATCAACAAAGAATCTTTTGCCAATTCTAATACAGTACGATTTATCTGTATATTTGAAATTGAAAGTAACAGATCGAAGGAAATCCTCTTGCAGCCATCATTAAATTCTATTTGAAGAATGATTCTACTTGCTCTTTCGGTATAATAGGATATACACTGACCTGCATTATGCATGAGAACGTCACGTTAGGTGTAGTTTAATCAGGTTAATGCGAGTGTGCGAACTGTTAAACGCATTCATTTATATTTTTTATAGTTCCACCAAAAACAGGCATCTTTTGAAGTGCTTGCCAGAGTTCTAAGTGGGGTTTATGTCAAGGTAAGGTAACATACGCATTGATAGCAGCGATGTCCAAGAGATTGCAGAAGATAACCAATGGCCACCTTGCTGTCTTTCTCTTACAAGTGTAAGACGAAATTAGACTATCAACAGTATCCAGTCCTCCCTTGGTTGCATTGTAATCAAGGATCATATCAGGTTTTCTTCCAGTACTCTCTGACACGGCAGACGTATGATGCAGTGTGTTAAGAAGCTCTACCACTTTGGTCTTTTTTAGGGCAATGTGAAGCAAGAGTAGCATTTCCTGAGAATCCAAATAGAGTGGATGTAACTTCACGGCCTTTGATATCCACTAATTCTTTTGGTATTTCTGGTTTGTCCTTTCTTAGTGTACCAAGCAGAGTTAGGATCTTTCTTTCGAGTTGTGTTCGAGCTAAGGACATGAAGAGATTATTGCAAGTTATGTTACGTCCCTTTAGACCCTCCGTCAGATGAAGCACTACTCGCATACCTTGATTTCTTTCAGGTGGACCACTGTCTCTCTTTCCCGTGTAAACCGGAATATTCCAGACATAACTGGTAACACTATCGCAAGCCACCGACATTTTAACCAATATTTGGCTGGTTTGATAGGCATATATTGCCTGAATGGGCATTTGTTTGATAGCATATATTGCCTAAATGGGCATTTGTTTGATAGGCATATATTGCCTATATTAGTATTTCCCTCTAAACCCAACTAACTTACAGAGTAGTAGTTCAATGTTTAGACCTACTCTACTCTACTGGCTGGGGTCAGTGGCGAAGTTGGTAAGATACTCGACCGCGGATCAGTGAGTGCAGGGTTCAAATCCTGGGCTCTCCCGTCGCTGATATCGCTTTCGAGTGAGGAAACTGACGTTAACATTAGCTTTTTAGCTTTTTTAAAAGAAAACACCTTGTTACATTGAAATGCTATTGTGATAAATTGGAGCATATGCAGCTTGTTAGATTTAACAGTAAACTATATCGTGAAAGGCAAATATGCCTGTACATTAATAGGAACCTTAAAATTTAGTAGCAACCTTTTAAAAGGATCCTCGTGATGAAGTTATTGTCCTCATGCTTTGTACTGTTTGAAGCACTTAGGTAAACGTGATATGAATTAATTCATTTTGGAATTAGGAATCAATTTGCTGACTGCTTCATCAGCAATTTTTCTAAAAGACGATATGAATATCATCGTAAAAGTTGCACCTTTCAGTCTTCCTTAGAAAGACCTATATATATATATATATACACATTTATCTTAAATGTATATTCTACTTAATGTACCTAATTATTAACGTTAAAGAGGTCAAATAATGGTCCGACTGCTGCTGACAGCAATCACCAGAACTTACATTATAAAATCTAAATTCACAGTTTTTCGCAAAAGGGAAGTTTAGAACCTGAGAAAAAGCTAACCGCGTTTTGACTATTTCAGCCTGTTTATAACACTGTTGCTGTGTCTCCCCGTGTTTTGTCCGGTCCTCGTGGTGTGTTCGGTTGTTTGAATAATAAATCAACTAGTGACTATATGAGTCGTAGAAGGCAGCTAAAGCAAAAAGATGCGGACCAACGTCAGAAAGGGCATTTGAATGGTGAGCGCTGAGGCTCAAGAAATTGCTACAAATATTGTACAACACGATTTGAAGAGATTTTGATGATATGGGGCATAAAGCAATGGAGAAGGTCCGTTCGTCTCTGGAATGTAGTTAAACTGAGATTTAAGAGAAGATGATGATGTCGCTGTAAATAAGCTTGAATTCTATTATTTTGGATTGATTGGATTGACAGGACAAGACTGTGAGGATATGGGATGCCAGAGCCAGGAAGTCAGTCAGTGTCGTCAACACTAAGGGTAGGGGTGCCTTGTTTTGTTTTGTATCTATTCGTCAGTGCACTGCCAAGTGGCAGGTTCAAGGTACATATTCATACTCATAGTCAGCTTTCTCGCTCCATAAGAGCACTCCTTAGATCAACAAGTTAATCCCTTCACAAAGTCTAAGCCTTATCCACCTTGTGTAGCCTATGGCTTGGGAAAAGTATGGCTTCTGAGGTGGTTTCCCCTTGCCTTCCTCAGTTCGATGGTCATATTGATTGCCATTTAATCCAAGTTTGTATATATGAATCTTTATGCCATCATATAGTGGCAGCAAGGTACAGACTTGCAGTCAAACACAAAATAGCATCGGTGCAAAGCGTAAGTGCTTCAAAACTAAAATATTAAATAAATATCATTCGATATAATAATGCTACCTAAGTTTGAAGAAGAATTGGGGGAATAACGAAAGATGGTAGCAGTTCAGGTAAATTCTGGTAAATTTTGGTTGTTGGGAAATAAACTATCTACAATATAATATACTGTATAATTCTGAATATCACCAGTCAATCACTCTATTATTGGTTAAAATAATCCCATGTTCTTTAGGACAAAATTAACATCCAATTTAAACATACCAATGGGTAAAATTCAAATTCAAATCAGGAAGTATAAAATTTTAAAATTATGTAACAAATGTAATATGTATAACATAAACTAATGCTATTACATTTTTAAGACTTTTGCTAAAACTTAGAAGTATTTTAGGTAATATTGAAAATTTTGTGAAATTGTTAGTTTTACAATATTGTTTGAGTATTGATTAGGTGATCAAACCAGCCTGAATGTCGTTCAGATCTTCTGCCTGCACTAAACTGAATTAAACTAGAATTTATCTATTCATCGTCTAATCAGTTGTTTGATTAACTCAATTAATTAATTAATTGATTAATTGATTAATTAATTAATTGATTAATTAATTGATTGATTATTGACGGAGCATTTAGAGAGTAGATGGAAGGGTGAGATGATAAACGGAGATTAAGTCAGGGAGTGGAGTTAAAGTAGGTAACAGATTTTAAGTATTTGGGATCTGTAATAGATTGTAATGGGGAGTTGGAAAAAGAGGTTACTAGTAGGATTCAGAATGGATGGGCAAAGTGGAGGGCTGCCAGTGGAGTGTTGTGTGATAGAAGAATCCCACTAAGACTGAAAGGCAAATTTTATAGTTCTGTGTTAAGGTCAGTAATGATGTATGGTTCGGAATGTTGGGCACTAAAAAGGGAACATTTGCATAGTTTGCACGCGGCAGAAATGAGAATGTTGCGTCTAATGTGTGGAAGAACTAGGAAAGGCAGAATGGAAAATGAATATGCGAGGATGAATTTGAATGTTGAGGGGATCGGGGATAGGTTGGCTCAGTCGAGATTGAGATGGTATGGGCATATTGTGAGAAAGGCAGATGAGGATGCAGTAAAGAGAGTTTGGAGGGAAGAACTGGATGTTAAGCTAGAGAGAGGTAGACCACAATTGACTTGGGATGCGGTAATTAAGAAGGACATGAAAAATAGGGGATTGACTATATGGTGTGGGACAGGGAGGACTGGAGAAGGTCTATTCGTATCCCGACCCTGGTTAAACAATGATTTAAGGGAAGATGATGATGATGATTGATTATTGACTGATTGATTGAGAGATTGAGAGTTAGACTATTTGAACTAATAGTAAAAGGATTGATCGAGTCCATCCACTGTTACTGATTGAATTCCAGAATTATATCACAACTTATGTTGCAATTAGTTTTAGTTTATTTCTCAACTGAAACGACTTACTGGTTTAGAACGAGGCCAGCAGTTGAATGCCTGATAGATTGACTGATAGATTATATAATTGATTGATATCAGGAGAGAATATCAACATATGCTGGTCACCATATGGCCAGACTATAGTAACAATGCCAGCAGTTGACTGACTGATTGATTGACTGACTGCTCGATTACTTAATTGATTGATTGACTGCTCTATTATCTAATTGATTGATATCAGGAGAGAACATCAACATATGCTGGTCACCCGATGGGCAGACGATAGCAGTGGGTAACAAGGAGGACCTCGTGACGTTCATAGACGTCAAGACTCACAAGGCTCGCGCAGAGGAGCAGTTCAAGTTTGAAGTGAACGAGATCAGCTGGAACATCGAGGGTGATCTCTTCTTCCTCACCAGTGGTCAGGGCAGCATACACATCTGGAGGTATTCAGACTATCATCATCATCATCATCATCATCATCGCCGTCGTCGTCATCATCATCGTCATCATCATCATCATCTTCACTTCAATCCCAGTTTTCATTCACATCTGGAGGTAAACAGACTATCATCATCATCATCTTGACGTCTCTGACATTGCCTTATGGCGAGGAACAGGACGTTAAATTCTTATTGATTGATTGATTGATCTTCACTTGAATCACAGTTGAAGATGATGATGATGGTGATGATCGTCATCTTCTTCACTTGAAGCCCAGTTTCCATTCATTTTAGAAAATTTTGGAGCAATTTCTGGAGCGTAGGCGCTCACCAACCGAATGCGTCTTTAGACGTTGGTTTGAATCTTAGTGCTTGGTCCCCCTTTGTGACATATGCAGTCCACCGTTAGTCTATTCTTCAACAACCTGGACACAACACGGGTTACGTGCAAGAATTTTTAATAACTAGTATTACTAGATGTTTTATTATCATTATTATTAGATTACAATAACTAGCATTATTAGTTTTGTTTGTTGCCTTCTACAACACGTCTGTTTACGGTTGGTCGTACACAACAAGGGCAGGCAAAATCAATCAAATAAACAATCAATGATAACTATATTCAATAAATTGTTCAATGGAGTAATTGACTGATTGATAAATTAATCAATAAAAAATAATAATAATTAATCAATTATTATAACAATAATTAATGAATAAATAATTGATTGATAAATTAATCAACAAATAATCAATAAAATCAATAAATAATTCAACGGAGTGAAGAATGGTGTTTTCCTATTATATGTGTTCAGTAAAACATAGAAAGATCTTACAGGGGATATTGTATATCAGAATACATTCGTAGCCATGGGATTGTTGATTTTAGATCCTTTTAATGGTTCAGCTATAAAATACTTGGTGCTCTATCAACTAACTGCATAGGCATTTAATTTCATCGGTTGATTGATTGATTGACTGACTGATTGATTGATTGATTGACTGATTGATTGATTGATTGGTTGACTGATTGATTGATTGATTGATTACAGCTACCCAAAGCTACAGTCACAGATGGTGATACCCGCTCACCCAGCTAACTGTATATGCATAGAGTTTGATCTGCTGATTGATTGATTAATTGATTGATTGATTGATTGACTGATTGATTGATTGATTGATTACAGCTACCCAGAGCTACAGTCACAGATGGTGATACCCGCTCATCCCGCTAACTGCATATGTATAGAGTTTGATCCTCTGGGTCGCTACTTCGCCACTGGCAGTGCTGATGCACTTGTCTCTCTGTGGGACCTTTCTGAACTTGTCTGTATCAGGACACTGTCTAGGTTAGTACAGTGTACTGTAGGACAATGTCTGTATCAGGACACTGTCTAGGTCAGTACTGTGTGCTGTGTACTAGGTTAGTATAGTGTACTGTTAGTGCAATGTCTGTACTAGGACATGTTCTAGGTTAGTACAGTCTACTACAGTACAATGTCTGTATCAGGAGACTGTCTAGGTTAGTTAGTACAATGTACTGCAGTACATTGTCTGTACTAGGACACTTGTAAGGTTAGTATTGTATACTGCAGTGCAATAAATGCCATTTGAGAATTTCTTTGTTAATGCAGGATACTTCACTACAAGTGCAAAATATGGCTTAGGACACTTTTCAGTGTTACAGGGTACTCCAGTATTACTTCATTTACTAGTACAGAACTGTGTATTTGAGTAAAATTTAAAATTTATCTGTTAGTACAGGGCACTCCAGTATAGATGCAATATCTGTATTAGGACACTGGTTAGGTTAGTATAGTGTACTGTAGTACAATTTACAATGTCTGCATTAGGACAATTTCTGGGTTACAACATGTCTTATGGCACTGGCTTGTACGATGTCTGCCGTGGGACCCAGGGTCTGTAGTTCAGAGCAGAGCAGTGCAGTGGTTCCGTGTTGCATTCTGCTTGTTGTCATTGCAATTTAGGCTTGACATTTTTAAGTAGTGAAAATCAGTAAAAAATAGATTAAACACATTTGACGTGACCACCTAAACGAGGCTCTGGCCATTTCTAATAGAAATGGCCAAAGCCTCGTTTAGGTGTCTTGGTGACATTAATGAGAAAGATATGCAGGAATTTTTACTTCGTCATTTAACAATGTTTTGACTATAAAATCAGAGCACTATATTATTTATGTGAAGATAGAATGTATTCTGCTGTTTAGATATTTTTTTGTTTATATGTGTATAGTATTGTATATATGTGTGTATATGTTCATATATGTTTATTTAAAAAACGCTGGTAAAGCTAATGTTAACGTAAGTTTCCTCACTCAAAAGCGATGTCAGTGACGGGAGAGCCCAGGATTTGAACCCCGCACATACTGATCCGCGGTCGAGTATCATACTGACATCTACACTGGCTGGAGCTAGTGTAGATGTCGTCGGTGATGTTAATACTATGTGTGCATATGTGTGTACATTACTACATGTGTGTTTACTAAACTTGACTGGCCTGTAAGAACGCTAAGTTTTAGTCATGACGGTAGAATTCTTGCCTGTATATGTGTATATATATGTGTGTGTGTGTATATTTGTGTATGTATATGTATATGCGTGTAAATGTTTGTGTGTATTAGACTGGACTGGCCCGTAAGAACGCTAAGTTTTAGTCATGACGGTAGAATGCTTGCCTCTGCCTCTGAAGATCTCGTCATTGATATTGCTGATGTTGAAACAGGTTGTGCATATTTCTTATTTATTTTTGTTTTATCTTTTTATTATTTATTTTAGTATTTGTATTTTCTGGAATTACCCTCATTGTGTCCGGTTGCTGAAGAATAGATCAATCTTAGACTGAACGTGTCGTAATAGGCGACAAAGCACTATATCCAAACCAATGACAGAAGGCCATTCGGTTGGGAAGCGCCTTGGCTCCAGAAATTGCTACAAAATTTTTTAAAACGTATGGAATCTATTCTTTTAAAATGAAATAAAATTGCTACAAAATTTTCAACGAATGGAAAAGTCTCGAATAGGTGATTGACTGATGGAAGGTATGATGCAGGACAAAGAGGATTTGAGACAGTCCATTTGTATCCCGACCCTAGTTAAACTGGGATTCAAGGGAAGAAGATGATGATGATGATGGAATCTATTCTTTTCTTGACCCTAGTTAAAAATTGGTGTTCAAAGGAAGATGATGATGATGATGATTACTTATTTACTGTTTTATTTATTTTCTATTTCATGATCTACTTTTTTATGATGCTTTTATCTTTGGATTAGAAAGGTTATACTCATAAACTAGACAGTGATAAGTTATGTTATGCTACCATTAAGATTAAATCTACTGTACATGCGTATGACATGTGTGTACATATGTTTATTTAGAAATTCATCAAACACCGACAAATAATTGTGAAAACAGATAAATCAGCAGACAAAAGTGAGAATCAACATATGTAGCATCAAAGAGAAACTAAAATTTGCTCACCACGGCCATCGGAGAGGGTACTGAAGTACCCTATCGAGCTGACCACCGCAGTAAAAAAAGAAAGAAGGAAATCGAAGAAACACTAAAGTTTTGTCTAAAACATGACAACAGTAATATGTTACGTTTATGTCACTAGGATTGTAAATAGATTACCCAAAATAGTATATGATACGATTATCTAATATATATCAGATTTTAAATAGTAATTCAATAGTTACCAAGATACCATAAGAAAAAGTCTGTACGACACCTTAAAAGAATTAAAAGAGTTTAAGTTGCGAATTGCAATAGGTATAGCATTCCATATTGAGCATCCTTCAAATACATTAGATGAGAAGTTAGAACGATTCGCAGGTAAAGAAAGATAATTGGATACCGAAAGCCTAGTCTGATAGCCTCTATTTAAAAGATTAGATATAAACATATCTTTTATAACTTTAGACATGAATCCTTTGTGATATAAGCACTTATAAATCATATTGGCTGTCATAGACTTATACAGCAGATGTATCGGCAAGGTACTGTAGTTCTCATAAAGGAGCTTGGTTTTATATCGTCTGTCTTGAACCTGGAGAATCCTAAGGGCTCTATTATTCGCTACATTCAGAGGATGAAGTGCTTTTTCCGAATTATTTCCATAAATTATAAGGCCGTATGAAATTCTACTGAACACCAAAGAAAAATAGAATATTTACGACATATTGCAGGCAATAGCTCTCTGCGTCTGTATAACATACTACAGATGCTATTGATTTTAGAGGTTATACATTTGATATGTTCACAGAAAGTTAGATTATCATCAATATTTACACCAAGAAACTTAACCAGTTTAACTCTTGACAGAGCATTTGCATTATTAGTAACGGCAAGGTTATTAGCTAATATATAATCCTCATTACATTGGGATGGGTAGAAGAGCATGTGGACAGATTTAGAGCAGTTAATAGTTAGTTTATTAGCCTTACTCCATTCGCTAATTCGCATACATTCGATGTTAGCCTTTTTGTAGAGGTCTGTTAGATTATTGGCACTAACAAAAGTATTTGAATCATCTGCAAATAATTTGAGACATCCTTCAATAGAGGCATTTTGAATATCATTAATATATAGTAAAAATAAGATAGGACCCAAGATTGATCCTTGGGGTACACCAATTTTCATCGGTAAAACAGTAGATTTAACATTATCAACGACAACATATTGGGAACGGTCTGAAAGGTATGATTTCAACCAAGTATGAGTAATACCGCGTATCCCATAATGCCAAAGTTTATCGAGTAAAATACTGTGATCGACTGTGTCGAATGCTTTTGTAAAATCAAAGAATAACCCCATAACCAAGTTCTTATTAGGCAACTAAGGAATGCAACGGGAAACCATCCCAGAAGCCATGTTATTCCCGTGCTAAATGCTACGTTAAGGTGTGGATAAGGCCTAGTTATATGTGAAGGTATTAACTCATCAATCGACGGAATGCTATTTATGGATCTTGGAAAACAACTTAAACAAGTAGGAATTTTACCTTGGACCAGCCACTTGGTAGAACAGTACACAGAGATAGACATTAAAATAGTTTAACTATGAAACAGCTAACATTTTTGGCACTTGACCAGTTGTCAGTCATCATCATCATCAAAGTACTTGAGCAGATTCTGTACTACTAAGATTCTTTATGCTAATTTCAAAGTCTTGCCTATTCAGCTGCAGTATAAACTTTCAATTGGTAAATTAATATATAAATGCTTATATTACGAAGAAGTTGTGTCAAATTCAAGCAGAGACATGTTCAATCTCAACGTCTCTCAGCACTCATACTCCACCAGACAATCCTTAACTAATTATCTTTCAATTGAGCCCAGCGCGACCATGTTTAATTCAGTTGTATACACCTGTTGTTGTATTTGGAATAATATTCCACTTAATATTCGTAATGCTTCAACCATGAATTCGTTTAATAAATTATACAAAGATTATTTAATGAATGGTTGGTGATCAATAGTTAGTTATTTTAAATTTCATCTACACATGCAATATTTCATTTACATATGTACCTTTACTTTTCTATTGCTGTACATGCGTATTAATGTTTGCTCGACTTTTGCCTTCATTTGATTTTATAACGATTTCTTTTGCTAGTATCTTATAATATTTTCATGTTGCATTTCTACAAAACATCTTATGAGTACGTCGTGGTGTTCAGCTAGATAAGATACCGTGTATCTTCACTGATGGCTACTCGTACTCGTAATCTGTACCCTTACTTTTCTATTGTTGTGCATGCTTATTAATTTTTTCTCGGATATATGCTTTCATTTGATTTTTGTATGATTTCTTTTGCTAGTGTCTGATGATTTTTGCACGTATGTTGTTTGTCAGTGATTTGGTGTTGATGCTGAAATAAAAACACATCTCTCTCTCATCATCATCATATAGCCTTGAATCCCAGTTTAGCTGGCGTCAGGATATGAATAGACCTTCACTTTCGTTATAGGATATTTTGTAGCAATTTCTGGAACCTTGGCACTCACTAACCAAATGTCCTTTCTTTCAAACGTCAGAAAGGGCTTTCTGTTGGTGAACGCCTAGGCTCCGGAAATTACTTTATGTGCAGGTGAGAGGTGCTCGTTTTTATGTGTATACATGTCTTTATGTGTAGGTGAGAAGATCTATATTTCAGTGTTTAGGTGAGACGATGTATGTTTTTATATGTGTATGTGTTTATATGTGTAGGTGAGACGATGCGTGTTTTTATACGTGTATGTGTTTATATGTGTAGGTGAGACGATGTGTTTTTATATGTGTATGTGTTTATATGTGTAGGTGAGAGGATGTGTGTTTTTATATGTGTATGTGTTTATATGTGTAGGTGAGAGGATGTGTGTTTTTATATGTATGTGTTTATATGTGTAGGTGAGAGGATGTGTTTTTATATGTGTATGTGTTTATATGTGTAGGTGAGAGGATGTGTGTTTTTATATGTATGTGTTTATATGTGTAGGTAAGAGGATGTGTGTTTTTATGTGTATGTGTTTATATACCGACATCGCCACTGCTTAGACTGCGGATAGTAGATATGTGTATCTATGTGTATACATGCTGATAGATAGGTACATACATGCTGATAGATACATGCTGAGGATAGCAGACATCACATGTGAGAGCCCTACGTTCACATTGATCTATGTGTTTATTGTGTAGGAGAGAGGATAGCAGACATCACATGTGAGAGCCCCACGTTCACATTGATCTATGTGTTGTAATGTGAAGGATATATGTGTATCTATGTGTGTTGTAATGTGTAGGAGAGAGGCTAGCAGACATCACATGTGAGAGCCCGACGTTCACAGTGGCCTGGCATCCTAAGCGACATCTGCTCGCATTCGCCTGTGATGATAAAGACAAATACGAGAGAGACAGGGATGCCGGCACCGTCAAAGTCTTCGGCTTCTCCGACTCCAGAGACTAGTGTGTTCCTGCTTGTGTGTGTGTGTGTGGGTGTGTGTGTACTCCTGCTTGCGTGTGTGTGTGTGTGTAATACTGTGTCTGTGTATGTCTCTGTATTCCTTCATGTGTGTGTGTGTGTGTGTGTGTGTGTATGTCTGTGTGTGTCTGTGCTCCTTCATGTGTGTGTGTCTGTCTGTCTGTCTGTGTGTTCTTGTGCCTGTGTACTCGTTTATATACATATGTATGTGTAGATATTATTGACAATATGGGTCGTTTAAATTTATGTCTGTAGGTGTGCACATATGTGTGTGTATGCTGGTTTATATGTGTGTGTGCGGGTATAATCATTTGTGTGTGTGCTTCTTGTGTATGTATGAGTGTGGACTCACTCTGTCTGCTGTGTATATGTGCTCTTTCCTCGAAGCGTATGTGTAATAATAATAAAGGTTTAACATCCGCTTCCTCATACAAGGATGATGTCAGGGACGTACTGATGTATGTACTATGTATATACTGTGTATGTGCTATATATGTGCTGTGTATGTGCTATGTATGTGCTGTGTGTATGAAAAACGAACAGTTTCAAATAACTTCACAAATGATGAAAAAATACATTGAATTCTCACGAAATTCAAACATTTTGTACTTCCGGTCTATTTACTATGCGGTCAGCAGTAACATAGATTAGTAACGTTTATTTTAACGTCTGTTTCCTCATCACACAGGTACTGTCAGTGACCCTGAAAACCGGTGGACACCTTTATAACCAGCAGATGTACTATTTACTAGGCTATCAATAAACCTAGATAAATTGAAATGATTTGAATGAAATGATTTAAAGAGGGGTTTAATGTCCATTTCCTCATGTGCTGATGTTATCAAAGACGTTACGTGTATGGAAGCTGATCAAAGACTAACAAGAAAATACGCACAAATTAGAGTTAGAATGAGTTAAAAACAAGTGAAAATAGTAATAAAAGTCCACAATGAATATAATTACTTATTTGTATTAAATTACTTCAGTTTGACTGAAATCAAGTTATTCAGAACAAAAACAAATTTGCCACTAAGTAGTAACGGCTCCAAGTGAACAAGTCCTAGCAATATGACGACAGGACTTCTACCAGAGCTACCAAACTATGTGTAGTCTCTAATACCTAACATCACCTGCCGTCTTCACTAATTCATTTATCTTCCACTTTCCTCTTCCACTGTAAATTCCAGAGCATATGAAGAGTAGATCTCGATCTACAACGAAATTAGTAGTTTCCTCGTTGTGTACGGGGCAGTAAACAACAGACCAACTTAAACTGCACGTGTCGTAAGAGGCGACTAAGCAGGAACTGAGGAAGGCAACCGATAACCACCCCAGAAGCTCTATTTTTCCAAACTATAGGCTACGTAAGGTATGGATAAGGCATAGCCTTTGTGAAGGGATTAACTTGTTGATATGGAGTGATCTTTAAAGAGAGTTATAGTAGACACATAGAAAACACGATAAACACCTTATGTGTGGTTCGGAAATCACCGCACTATTAATAGTCTATTATACTGTATTAAGCCACTAAGATGCTAAGCAAAATATAAAAATATAAATGTATGAAAACTGTCCAATAATCACGATTGCTTCATAGATATACTTACACTTATAAACTGAAGAACAAAAGTATCTACCTATTCTAATAACATAACGGCACACTGGGTCAGGAAGCACAGATGCATGTTTAAGGTCCATTTCATCCTTCCAATCCATGGTTATTAGTAATCGTTGCCTTATGATGGCGCATCAATTGCAGCCAGCGCCGATTTAAGTAAACCTTCCAACACCTTGGGAATTTTTCATTTCATTAATATGCACAATGCACCAAGGTTGTCAAACTATTTTAGGCTTTTTGATTGACGCTATTGCAAAAATCAAGATACAGATTAATCAAGATGCATGTAACGTTACTTCACAACAAATTGATTAACAAATTCTGATTTTTACTGTGCAAAATTTAAACTTGACATTTGCATAGATCTATTTATTACAAATTTAGTAGAAACTGTCAGTCAACTTATTTTAAACGATAACAAATACTTCTCACGATTCAACTATACAATATTAAGCTCTTTGAAATAGGACCGGCAGATGGATATATATATATATACATGTATATGTATATATATATATATACATATATATATGTATATATATATACATATATATATACTGTATATATATATATATATATATATACATATATATATATATATGGATATGTAAAAACATGTGAAATGAACAGAGATCGATAGATAGGCTATCATCATGAATGATCATATCCACATCAAGTGATCGATATCATCATCAACAACAACATGTCTTTTTGTATGTTTCAAGTTTTAACATCATACTTAAACCAACAATAGCTGCAATACCACGTTATAAACAAAGACTAAAAATACTACAAATAAACAATTACTACAATAGGCCTTTGTTATCTAGGGAAACGACTAAAATAGGTCTTTGTTATCTGTGTAACCGACTAAAATAAGCCTTTGTTATCTATGGAAACTACTAAAATAGGCCTTTGTTATCTATGAAATCGACTAAAATAGGCCATTCTTATCTATGGAAACGACTAAAACTAGCAATTATCTATTGATATTAATACATTCGGCCAGTTATCTATAAGACGACTAAAATAGGCTTCTAAACAAGGATAAGAAAATAAGAAAACAATATTAAATAAAACTATACATCTACATCTGAGGTATTCCAGTCATTAATGCTTTCTCGCATATGCGCCATTAGAAGAATAACATAAAATAAATAAACCATAGAAATCTCAATCTTGAGCAAATATCCTAAAAGCGCATGTTCTACTCAACAAACGACAAATAAATCATCAGAAATCTAAAAGAGCACACAGATAAGTAATACGAGTTACGTCAGGCCTGCAAGTAGAAGTAGCAGTAGTAGTAGTAGTAGTAGTAGTAGCAGTAGCAGTAGCAGCAGCAGCAGCATCAACAGCAGCAGCAGCAGCAGCAGTAGCAGTAGCAGTAGCAGTACTCTAGATGGTTTAATAATAATAAAAATAATAAAGGTTTAAACTCCCTTTCCTCATAAGCATGTATGAGTTCTATGAGTATTATCTTCTGCTAACATTACAATTTTTTTATTAAGTTAATAAACAAGTTAAGTTAAACATTGTTTGTACTAAAATAAGTTAATTTAATTTTTAATTGACATTCATTTTCTCATTTTGACATTCAGTTTTTCGCTTTCTCTTGTGGTCTCTGAGTACTCAGTCATATCGTGTGGTGTTTTGGCGCCTGTTTGTGTAGAGTCTGCAAGAGACGTCCCTGACGTTGCCTTATGGTCAGGCCCCGTACGTTAATTCTTATTGATTGATTTTGATTTCGTACATTTTGATTTAGTTAACAGCGAGTAAAAGCTATAAGCTTAAAGTCAGTTTTTCACATAACAAAGGATACTGTTAGAGAAGGTCTGGCTGGGACTTGAACTTCCTGCTTCTCAGGTAAGCTTATCATCCAATAAGTATATATTGAGCGAGTAACAGTAATATGAAGTAGTCAAATCAATAGGCGGAATAGTAATATCAATAATATCATTGTCACACAAAACTGTCGGTTAACTCGTATCACACGATTACAAATTATTATGTTTAATTTCTTAAAATTCGTCGCCATATTAACTAATCAGTACTACAGTATCTAAAACAAATATCTCTTATTACATCTTATCTTATTACATGTAGTCTTCTCTTGGAATACCAATATATCACCAACAACAAAAACAACAATTTAAAATTCTCTACAAATAGAAATGAGTTCAAATGATGAAACACAATACCGACAACCTTATCATTCTTTTGTGCCCTATCATGTCCCTCTCTCACTCTCTCTCTCCATCTCTCTGTCTTTTTCTTGTCTCTCTTCCCCCTCTCTATCTTTCTCTACCTTAGTACCTCACATAATCCTACCTTTACCAAAGTAAAGTGCCATTCATTAATGATTTCCTAATTATCTACATACTAAGTAAAAAACAAACTTATACTCAAGATAGCATACAAAGATAAGTCAATCATAAAACTAATTGCCTGATAAATCATACACACGCAAGCATCATGCATTGATAGGACATTCATATAGTCTACGACGTCATCGCCAGACGATGAAATGGGCGCTAAACACTCGCTGATATAATGAAAACAGCGTCCCATCATCTCATCATCATCATCATCATCATCATCATCATCATCATCATCATCACCATTCATCACTACAACTGTTCATAAATGATAAAATTACTTTGAAAAACATTATACCTGTCACAACGAGGAAGCCACTAACCCGTTTCTTAATTCCTAGTAAATCAATAAACCAATCAATAATTCAATCAATCATCATCATCATGTTCCCCTTGAATCCCGGTTAACTAGGGTCGGGAATCAATCAATGAGTATATTTAAGAAGATCAACTAACATTGTAACTCCCGGCAACATATTTTTTTCACAATCTAATTTTAGTACAGAAAATGCTTTTAACGTTTACATTCTACTCTTATCACACACACGGATGTAAACACATACATGTACCCCTATTTTCTCACACACACTCATACACACATACATTCGCACTCTCACACATGCACACACACACAAACGCACAATCATACATACTGTCTCGCACACACACACACTCACTCTCACACATACTAACACACACACACATACTCACTCTCATACATACTCTCACACATACTCTCACACACACACACTCCTTCTCACACACACACACACCGACTCACAACCCATCTCACTCTTTTATCTTTGTCCATTGCTCTATCATCTCTTCACTGCTATCCATCCACTGAGACATCTCTTCATTATTCTCTGTCTCGGGCCCGCACTCTGAGGCATATCTCTTGCTCGCTCTTGTTCCCTCTTCTTTCCTACCATGTAGTACAGTGCTCGCACGGGATAGGCTGGCTTGAAATGAAACTGCTTTCTCCCGAGTCAGTGATATCGAGCTATTTATAGCCGGCGAATCAAGAGCCAGCCTCTGACGTATGTCTGATAGAATACGCGTCACTGATTGGCCGATAGTGTCAGGTGATGCATCACTGTTTGCAAGTGTTAACCAATCAGCTTCTGCCACTCCGGCTGGCACCTAAATCAAATGTGTAATGAATATAAAAGTACAATTTTCCGACAAATAACTTTTTGAATGTCATGTTGGCTCAGTATTTAAGCGCGTTAGATATCGGCATGATGTTTCAAATACCGTTCCTAAGGTCCTGGGATCAATTCCCAGTAGAGCTGATCAGAGAATAAAATCTCAGACATTCACCATTCACGGTACACCAGTACACCTGACGTCTTGACAAGATGCCTTTCAAGATTCTGACCTTGATATTAAACCCACATTTTAAAACAACTTTTATTTAGCTACACTGTAGTCACGTACACAAGTGATCGTTTAGATCAACTAATCACAGCAGAGTGTTTAGTGGTCTATAAACTAATGCTCAGTTACAAGAGTTACAAGAGCAATTTTGTCAATGGACACGACGCTTTAAATTGAATATTAAAGTAGAATCAGTTATAAGTACGTCAAACCCTCTGGCTTTAGAGACACGTTTACTAATGACTAAACCATCTTATTTCTCTCAACAATTCAACATCCAATAAGTTAAAGAAAGATAAAATAAAATAGGCGCTGTAGAGTTAAGTATATTTATAAAGTGCAGCACTATGCAAAGTGATATGGTATCGATAAATAACCTGTGAAGTTCAATTACCTATGTGACACAAGGCCAATGAAGGTCACTCATTAAGTGGCCAAGGTCTATCAAGGTAATAATTAAGTGGAAAAGGTCAATCATTAAGTGGACAAGGTCAATCATTAAGTGGACAGGGTCAATCAAGGTCAATCATTAAGTGGACAGGGTCAATCAAGGTCAATCATTAAGTGGACAGGGTCAATCAAGGTCAATCATTAAGTGGACAGGGTCAATCAAGGTCAAACATTAAGTGGACAAGGGCAATCAGTGAAGCGACAAGAACCTTACAAATCTGCAATGTGAAGATATAACATGAAATCTTAAGTAAGCTAATCAATTAAGCCTATTTAAACAGCAATGATATACATGCAGTTACATATGTTCCTGTATATATAAATATCATTTCATATATATTCCCATTTATTTTCATATATTCTAAATTATATTATATATATATTCTCATATACTATATATATATATATATATATATATATATATATATTATTACTTCATATTATTTCATATTTTATATTATTTCATATAATCTCATATATTATATATATTCTCATATATTTTCATATATAAATATATATATAAATCTCATTTAAAAAAACATTTCTTCATAAACTAATTAAATGACGAATACACTCTTTGATTGATTATTTTGATTGATTATTTTGATTGATTATTATTTAATTGATTATTTTGATTGATTTTTTTTATTAAATAATCCTACCTCAAATATTTTTTCTGGAACGTTGAACTTTCCACCTGCAGCTCCTCCAGTGCAGCGGATAGGAACCACCGTGTGATCATTCCACACAAACTGTTCTACCTCATGTGCCGCTCCTGGGCCTCCTACACATAACGACACATAGACTACACATAACAACACATAGGCTACATATAACAACACATAGACGTCTACACATCTACACATAACACTCACATAGACTACTACATCAACACATGACATTCACATAAATTACCCCATCTACACATAACATTAATATAAAATACTGCATCTACACATAACATTCACATAAAATACTGCATCTACATATACCATACACATAAACTATACCATCTACACATTCGCATAACATTCACATACACTATTCTACATTCACATAACATTCACATAAACTATTCTACATTCGCATAACATTCACATAAACTATTCTACATTCACATAACATTCACATAAACTATTCTACATTCGCATAACATTCACATATACTATTCTACATTCGCATAACATTCACATAAACTACTCTACATTCACATAACATTCACATAAACTATTCTACCTTCACGAACCATTCACATAAAATTTTCATTCAAGTATTGTACAGATTTTGACATACAGTTGATGAAACCTATTTGAACGACAAAAGAGTACAATAAGAGTTAATATATTTACGTGTAAATAAGTTAATTTCCACACATGCAAATTAGTTACTATTTTCACGGGTACTTAAATTAATACCTAAATTTCGATAAGCTAATATAAACTATAAATTATAACTTTCCACACATAAGTTAAAACCTTCGACGATGATGCAGACATCAAAGATCCGAGAAGTGATCGTCTCTCTTTCTCTTACGCTCTCTCCTACAAAAATTGTTCTGCCGTAGGGTACAGGAAGAAATGTTTTATCTTCAGAGCACTGGCGCCCCTTCATGCTCTGATCCTATCAATCAATAAATCAATCAATCAATCAATCAAACAATCAATCAATCAATCGATCAATCCTTTCATCCATCCATCAATCAATCAATCATTCAATCAATCCATAAACAAATGAATCATTTATTTTAAAAAAACCATTTATAAAAATCATTTATAATAAAGTAATGAGTCATTTAGTAAATCAATAAATCATCAATCAGTCAAAACCAATCAAAATCATTCTCCAATCAAAACCAATCAAAAAGGTTCAAACTTTCTATCGAACGCTCGCTTAATTGATCAAATAGTAACTACCTCAATCAATCAATCAGTCCACTAATCCTTCAGCCAGTCAAACAGCTAATCATTAATCAATGAATATCTGGAAGACGAAATTTAAATGAATATAAGTCTCAAATAGGGGATTGGCTGGTGGTGTGGTGTAGGACAGAGAGGATTTGAGACAGTCTATTTGTATCCCGACCCTGGTAAACTGGGATTCAAGGGAGGATGATAATGATGATGATGATGATCATTATCCTGATAGAGAAAGACCTGCGAGTCTCTGATTGGCAGGACGTGCCATATAAAGCTCCGCCTCCCTGCAGCCCCCCTAGCCTCGTCATAGGCCCTGCCCACCGTCTCTCCCACCCCATAGAACCCACCCGTCACCACCTGCACCCCCTCCATACCAGCCAGGTGTCGTCCTATAGCTCTGTAGTCAATCAGTCAATCAATAGATCAATCAATCAATCAATGAATCAATCAATAAGTTCACCAGTCAATCGGTCAATCAATATATAAGTTAGTTAGACAGTCAATCTATCAATCAGTCAACCAACCAAACAATCAATTAAAAAGTAAACAATCAGTCAGTTATTCCGTCAATCAATCAACAATCAATCAATCAGTCAGTTATTCAATCAATCAGTCAATCAACCAATCAATAATTAATAATCAATCAATCAGTTATTCCGTCAATCAATGAACCAATCAATTATTCAATCATTTAGCTTGTCGACAATAAATCAATCAGTAAGTCCATATAAAAATAATCAATCAGTTAGCCAATCGGTCTGCCAAACACTCAATTAATTAATGAGTTTGTCAATAATCAATTATTAAGTAAGTCAATCAATCAGTAATCAGATCGTCAGTCCATCAATTGGTATCAATCAATCAATCAATTTATATATATATATATATATATATATATATATATATACACACACACACAAGAATATAATAACACAAAATTTAAAAAAACACTAAAAAATCATCTAATTAGAAATAAATGATATTTGAATAGCTTACTTGCATATCTCCTCAGATTTATCCCAGTAGAATCTAATGCTGCCAGATATATAGACGTACATGGGTCTAGCAGGACAGCTCTCAACCAGCCCTACACTAGCCTTTCTCCTTAGTGATGCTCTCTTAACAGGCGGCCTATGTTGTTGTTGTCGCTCTTGTTGTAGTTGTTGTTGCTTTTCATGTTGTTGTTGATGTATAAACGGTTGACTTTGTAGTTGTTGTTGTTGTCGTTGCTGCTGCTGAGGTTGCGATTGCAGCTGCTGCTGCTGATGTTGTTGCATCTGCTGGTGATGCTGTAGTCGTTGTTGTTGTTGTTGTTGCATCTGCTGTTGATGTAGTAGTTGTTGTTGTTGTTGTTGTTGCGCGAATACTCGACGCTGCTCCGCTGTATCAGAGGCTTCATCTGTCTGCATGAGAGAAACCAGTCTCTCTACTACCCCTCCTTGTCTCTCTACTACCTCTCCCCCACTCTCACCCTCCCCCTCTCCTCTCCCCATCCTCCCACCCGACTCAAACTCGTCCAGCCTAGTCTGACCCGCCTGACTGGAGGTCACTTCAAACCCTCCCGTGTCGTGGCGCTCAAGCCTCCTCGAGGTCGTCTTGTTCTTCTCTGTACTTGTCGTGGGTGTGCTCTTTGTTGTCGCAGTGTTGTTGTTGTCACATATGAGAGGTGCAGAGAGAAGAGAGGGCATGGTACCACTGGCTGGGATGGAAGTGAAGGTAGGGTCACTAGTGGAAGTGTTGCTAGGAAATGGAACAGCACCAGGTAAGCTTTCAGGACTGGTGCAATCAGCTAGTGCATGGATAGCTGCAGCTTCACTCATGGCTTTAGGTTCAGCAGAAACTCTGTCACCACCATCGAGTGAAACTCCACCAGTAGCCATCAAGGAGGTTGTAGAGATGGGATTTCTCGTATAACTGCTGACAGTTGATTCGTTGGCACCACGAGAATCATATTCAAGTGCTGATTTATCATCATCATCGTCATCATCATCATTGTCATACAGGAGGTCTGTTGATTTACTCAATCTCTCTTTTAAAAGATTCACCTATAAACATATTGCAGTATTTTCAGTGAATAAATTAAATAGGTAACTTAATAAATTTCATAAACTATAGATCTAGACGAATAAAGTAGAGTTCTATAGTGGACGGATAAAAAAACGAGAGGTTGGAACAAGGACAGCGAGCTGTCATAACCGTAACGTTTTAAGACCGAAAAAACTCAATAAAATGAGCATAGCAGAGCAGCTGATCAATACAATGGGCACAGCAGAGCAGCTGATCAATACAATGGGCACAGCAGAGCAGCTGTTCAATACAATGAGCATAGCAGAGCAGCTGTTCAATACAATGAGCACAGCAGAGCAGCTGTTCAATACAATGAGCATAGCAGAGCAGCTGCTCAATGCAATGGGCACAGCAGAGCAGCTGTTCAATACAATGAGCATAGCAGAGCAGCTGTTCAATACAATGAGCACAGCAGAGCAGCTGTTCACTTACTAACAATACAAAGCGGTTCGTTTCACTTATTTTCGTTAACATCAAATAATTAATCAACAAATTAATCAATTTAAATAAATAAAATCAGTCAACCAACTAGTTAGAACTATTAATAAAATCAATCTTCCAGTCTGTCATCGATCAAACCAGTCTGCCTTAAAAACAAACGTTAACTTCGCGCAGATGTATGTGCGAGGTTCAATCCCGGGCTGGCCTGTCACTGTTGAGCCCAGCACACTCAATCAGTGGGTCAGTTTCCTCACTTTCGAGTAAGGAAACTGATGTTAATATTACCTTTACCAGCTTTTACTCACTCGCTCAATCTCAATATTGAGATTAACTCGCTCAATCTCAATATTGAGATTGAGCGAGTGAGTAGAAGCTGGTAAAGCTAATACTAACGTCAAGCTAGTCAAGTTATGTTAAGCAAGTGTTATCATCAGTCAATCAGTCAATTAAACAATCAATTAACTATCTGAGAACAGTTAATCAGCCAATCAATCAATCAATTAACTACCTGAGAACCAGTCAATCAATCAATCAATTAACTACCCGAGAAGCAGTTAATCAGCCAATCAATAAACCAATCAATCAATCAATTAACTATCTGAGAACCAGTTAATCAATTAATCAGTCACTCAATCAACACTCACGGCAGATGAGATCCTCTCCTCGCTGAACTCCTCATCGACAATCTCCTCCTCACCGGGTTCTGACATCAGAGCAGCTCTCACTCGTGACCTTAGAGACTCGCTGAAGTCTGCTCTACGTGCATCCTGCGTCAATCAATCAATCAATCAATCAATCAAGCAATATATATCAATATATCAATCTATCAAACAATTTATTTATTTATTTATCTATCTATCTATCTATCTATCTATCTATCTATCTATCTATCTATCTATCTATCTATCTATCTATCTATCTATCTATCTATCTATCTATCTATCTGTCTATCTATCTATCTATCGAGCAGTAGAAATCTTAAAAAGGAATATCAACATAAATAATACAAAATAAATCAATGAATATCATAACGATGCAGATAGAAATAATTATATAAATATACAGAATAAAATAAATAAATAATAAAATAGAAATAAACGACGAGTGCAAGACAACATTAGGAGAGAGAAGGCTGGACTAACCTCAAAGACCTTGGTACCGATGAGCATAGACATCCAGCCAGGCATCTGAATGTCCTCATAGCACACTGGTATCATCCGTTTACGATGCTCACAGTAGAATACCTACACCAATCAATCAATCAGTCAATTAATCAGTCAATTAATCAGTCAATCAATCAATTAATCAGTCAATTAATCAGCCATTCAGTCAGTCAATCTATCAATCAATCGCTATATCAATCAATCAATCAAAATTTCAATCAATCAATCAGTCAAATTGAATGCCTCTGCTAGACAGAATTTAAACTGAACATTGTACGACACTCATATTACGTTGATTTAAACTTTTTGTATTTCAAACTTTTTTGCATTTCATATTTATGTAGACTCTGCTATAGCTACTAATTTTGGTATTACCGAACAGAGCTATGGCTCTTTTACGATAGCCTCTTTTGTATTATTACTTGTTTATCTAACTACATGAACGTTCTTATTGTTTGTATAATCAGTGCTGAAATGAACAAATAAACATTAGGAAACCGTAAAAAAACTTTCACTCGAGAGTTTACATTATTAACTGATAATGTAAAACAAAATAAAAACATTTTATCCCGCTAAAAAGTGATTATTTTACCAAATATCGGTGGATTGATTACGGTTGTTGTCAGGTAGAATTAGATAAAACTTTTAATTCAATTAAATTCAATTCAATTTAATAAGAACACCAAAATGGGTCATTCAACCCTGTAGAGTTCACATACACAACACACAAACAAGCAAACGCAAGAGGAAAAAAACAAAAATTAATTGTGAACTAAGGTGAACTTAAAGAAAAATAAGAAAAATAATGATAATACTGATTACTAATTGATTGGTTAATTAATTGACTATTGATTGTCTGATTGATTAATGATTCATTGACCTGCTCTCTAGTTGTCTTGGACCTCGCAAACTCTCTAGAGAGCACACATATGATCACACCAGCAGCATCAGCTTTCTCTTGAAACTGTCTCTGATGCTCAGAACACTGGCTCCTAGCTGTAGCTCCTCCTTCATCTTCTAGCGCTCCTGTAAATAAATCAATCAATCAATAAATAAATCAATCAATCAATCAATCGATCAATCACTGGCTCCTAGCTGTAGCTCCTCCTTCATCTTCTAGCGCTCCTGTAAATAAATCAATCAATCAATAAATAAATAAATCAATCAATCAATCGATCAATCACTGGCTCCTAGCTGTAGCTCCTCCTTCATCTTCTAGAGCTCCTGTAAATAAATTAATTAATCAAGAAATCAATCAATCAATCAATGGATGAAACACTGGCTCCTAGCTATAGCTCCTCCCGCATCATCTAGCGCTCCGGTAAATTAATCAATCAATCAATCAATTAATCAGTTGATAGACTAACCGAACATATCGATGTCATTGACAAGCTGTGTCTGACAGGTGAACGGGAGGCTAGTTGATGTTGTTGTTGTCAAGTCTTCATCAAACAGAGCAGGCGATGAGGAAATTAGGTCATCAGGATTATCTGCGTCAGAGTTAACAGAGGTCACAGAGGTCACCGGGGTCGATGTATATTCAGTGGATAGCCAGACCTCGTAATTTTCTCTCTCTAATATCACTCGCAACTCCTCTCCCTAGTCAATCAATCAATCAACCAGTCAATCAATCAATCAATCAATCAGTCAGTCAAACAAGCAACCAATCAATTAATTGCGAGGATTAGCAATATCATGTGAAACAAAATCTAAACTTTACGAAGTCTATAAGCAGTCAAATATATATGAAAATAAACTTAAGTTTATGACTTATAGGAATAAATTAAACTCACTCTTAACAATTGCGCAAAGGAAATTTTACTCTGATCAATTGCTTAAATATAAACATGACCCTACAAAAACATGCATTAATAGCATTTTAAAACCAAATAAGTCCAAACCTATTCAGGAATGTTTTAATTTAAATAGTGAAATAGTATCTGATAAAAAAGTTATATCTGAGAGTTTTAATGACTATTATATTGGAATAGGAAAATCCCTAGCTAATAAAATCCCTAAATCAAAAAAAGTCTTTTTATGATTTCATTTCAGACAAAAGTAAAATCTCCAACACATGTGTTCTCTATCTAACCCATCAGTATGAAATCATTAACATAGTCCAATCCATAAAAGATACCTCGAAGTGCAGGTTTCGATGAGGTATCGTCCATTCTTCTAAAAAATATAATCTATTACCTAGCCAAACCTTTAGCAATTGTACTAAATTTATGTATTATGAATGTTACATTTCCGAGTAAAATGAAAATTGCCAAAGTATGTCCGATTCATAAGTCAGGTCTTAGTAACAAAATTTCAAATTATAGACCAATAGAATGCTCTCTTTTATTGACCATCACAAAATCATTACTTCAGCCCAATATGGATTTAGGAAGAAGCACTCTCCATATATGGCCCTATTAAGCATGCATGATAGGGTGTCTAAAGCTATTGACAATAAAGATTTTTGTTTGGGTATTTTCATAGATCTCTCAAAAGCTTTTGACACTTTAAACCATGAAATATTACTTAAAAAACTAAAAATGTATGGTTTTAGGGGAGTATTTAATACACGTCTAAAAAGTTACTTAACCAATAGACAGCAATATGTGGTATATAATAATTCAGAATCAAATTATAGAACTATTTAATGTGGTGTCCCACAAGGCTCAATATTGGGACCTTTGTTGTTTCTGATTTATGACAATGACATATCCGAGATTATCAAAATTCTTACCTTCATATAATTTGCAGATGATACAAATATTATCTGCACAAACCCTGATATTTTGAAACTAATGAATTCAACTAATACTGAACTCCTAACACTCTCTGACTGGTGTAAAGCAAATAGATTATCCCTAAATATACAAAAAACCAATTACATGCTATTTGGGTATAAATACAAATATAACAATAATTCTGAAAATTTTAATATATACATAGATGATATCAACATTTCTAGAATAGACAAGACTAAATTTTTGGGAGTGATTCTTGATGAAAAATTATCATGGCAATATCATATTTCTTATACTGCACAAAAATTAGCCAAATCCATTGGATTACTCCATCAGGTTAAAACTAAGTTATCTAAACATTGTATGTTAAATTTATACTACAGTCTAATATATCCGCATCTAATATATTGTAATATTGTTTGGGGGAACGCTTCTAAAACCTTGCTCAACGAATTGATAGTGCTCCAAAAGCGAGCAATTAGAATAATTCAACATGCAGAGTTTCGTAGTCATCTCTCTCTCTCTTAGTGCACTGCCTACTGGCAGGTCCATGGTACATAACGCCTCCACTCTTCTCTGTCTTCCGCCTTCCTCTTCATTTCCACATATGAGTGGGTCTTTAAATCATCTAACATACCTAATCTCGGCCTGCCCCTGCCTCTTTTTCCTTCCATTCTACCTTCTATGACCTCTTCTAATAGACCTTCCCCCCTTACAATGTGTCCTATACATCTCTTCTTCCTATTTCTTAATAAATTTATCAACTGTCTATCTGTGCCAACTCTATCCAGGACTTCCTCATTTGTAAACTTTTGAGTCCAGCTAATCCTCTCCATTCTTCTCCAAATCCACATTTCCAATGCCTCCAGTTTCCTAATGTCTTCCTTTCTTAAGGTCCATGTTTCACATCCATATAATAGTGTGGTCCACACCAAAGTTTTCACTATCTTTATCTTTGTGTCTTTCTTTAGACTTTTTGTTAATAGTTCTTTTCTACTACCAAAGGCCGCTTTTGCTTGTGCAATCCTACTGCATATTTCCGTCTCACATTTCCCATCATTGGTTATAGTATGACCCAAATATTTGAAACTCCTTACCTGTTCCAATTTCGAACCATTTATTGTGATATTAACTTCACCTTTATTATTGGACACTCTCATAACCTTCGTCTTTTTTATATTAATCTTCATGCCATATCTTAGGGCCGTATCATTCAGCCTATCCATTATCTTCTGCAATCCAATCTCGCTGCCCGCTACCATTCCTTGGTCATCTGCAAATCGTACATCTTGTAACAAATTCCCTCCTACTTTTATTCCTTCTTCCAAGTCTTCCATGGCTCCTCCATCATTGCCTCAGCGTAAATTTTAAACAGCAGCGGCGAAATGCTACAACCTTGTCTTACTCCATGACCTTCTTCTGAGTATTCTTGTTGGATTTTGATTACTGCTCTTTGATTCATGTACAAGTTCAAAATTAGACTTCTATCTCTCCAGTCAATTCCTATGCTTTTTAAGATATTCATCATCGTTATCCAATCAATCCTGTCAAAGGCCTTCTCGAAGTCTACAAAGCATACAAAAACGTCATTACCATACTCTAAGCTTCTTTCGCAAAGAACCCGCATTACTCCTATTGCTTCTCTTGTGCCGCATCCTTTCTAAAACCAAATTGTGTCTTGCTCAGTATCATCTCTGCTTTCGACTGAATGCGATTATTTACTATCTTTAATAAGATCTTCGATGCATGAGGTATTAAGCTGATTGTTCTGTAATCCGAACACTCCACAGCATTTGCTTTTTTGGGAATTGGAATCATCACTGACTTGGTAGAGTCATCTGGCCAAATACCTGTACTGCACACTTCCATACATACTTCCATTAACTTTTTGAGTGTTTCCCTTCCAACATTTTCAAGAATTCTGCTGGGACTTCATCTATTCCGGCTGCGTTTCCCTTCTTCATACTGTTAATTGCAGAATAAATTTCCTCCTTCATTAAATCGGGGCCCCTTTAATCGTCTTCTATGATATTTTCTTCTTATATTTAAAATCCTTTGAACTGGTTTCCCAGCCTTATCATACAATTCCCCTACATATTCTCTCCATCTTTCTTTTACTTCTTCCAGCTCTGTCTTCAATTCCCCATCTTTACCCATTATACTAATGTTCTTTGCATCTCCTTTCTCTTTCTTATCAGTTCTTGTTAATATCCTGACTTCCTGGTATAATAGATCCGACCTCCCTCTTCTATCATATTCTGCTAAATCATCACACTTTTCACTCCACCAATGATCTTTTGCTTTGTCTGTAATTCTTCTAAGTTCGCTGTTTAAGCTTCTATATTTCCTTCGGCTATGACTGGTGTCAATACTTTTCCATTTCCTTCTTTCATCCATTTTGTTTAGCATCTCACTTGTGATCTATGGTTTTTTTTAGCTGTATTTGCTTTAGGAAAGCCATAAACTTCTTTTGCACCTATTTTAATAGCTTCCTTTAGCTGAGACAATCTTTCATTTACCCCCGTTCTTTCGTAGTCCTTCATTTCCTTAACTTTTCTTTCCACTGCTTCCTGAAACTGACCTCTTTTCTCGTTCAATCCGTTCAAATTCCATCTCTTACTGCTTTTCTTCTTAAGAATTTTCTTCAGCTGAAGCCCTACTTTTGCCATTACTAGATTGTGGTCTGAATTAATATCGGCTCCGGGATAAGCCCTTGAATTCTTCACACTATTCCTGTACCGTTACTTTATCAGAATATAATCTATCTGGTATCTTCCTTCGTTTCCGGTGCTTCCTGGTTTCTTCCATGTGTAACGCCTTCTCTTCTCATGTTTGAACCAAGTGTTGGGCACCACTAATCTCATTCTATTGCAAAAATCAACCAATTTCTGTCCTCTCTCATTTTTTTTTCCTAGACCACATTCCCCAACTTCATTTCCACCTCCCTTCACCCACCACCGCGTTCCAAACCCCCATAACTATCACTTGATCTGTGGCTTTTTCTTGTAGTCATACGAACAATATATTTAAAGAACTTAAAATTTTAAAGTTAAGAGATATTCATAAACATTGCTGTTGCGTATTTCTGTATAAACTTATTCAAAATGATATGCCTTCATGTTACAACTTTTCGTTGCTATTAAATAATGTTGTAAATTCTGTTTATAAATTTCCACAAATTTCGGAATTTACTATACCATCGTTCAGAACCCTCTGTCGCGAAATGTATATCGCTGTACAAGGCCCTAGATACTGGCTATCCCTTCCACCTAATTTACGATCATCTCGTTCCGTTAACTGTTTCAATATTAATCTTCGTCAGTACTTATTAAATAGTTATTAATGATACTGATCTTAAATGTATAATTATGCCTACCTATTATCATTAATTTTCTTTATTTTGAATTTCTTTATTTCAATTCTTTAATTTCTACTTTATATTTTAGTTTTAAGTTCACCATGCTTCACATTTAAATTGTGCTCACTTATTGCATTTACTTGTTTGTTTGCATTGCTTGTGAACTGTACAGGGTTGAATGACCCTTTTTGGTGATCTAAATAAATAAGTTCAATTAATAAATTAGTCAATCAGTAAATCAATCAATCAGTCAATAAATAAATAAATAAATAAATCTATCAGTCAATCAATCAAACAATCAATTCCTTCAACACTTGACCAATCTATAAGTTGATCAATCAATCAATGAACTGATCAATTAATAAATCAAATGATCAAGCAGCTGACCATTTTATCAATCAATAGATCAATCTATTAGTTATAAATAAATAAATAAATAAAAATAAATAAATCTATCAGTCAATCAATCAATCAGTCAATTAATCAATCAATCAAACAAGCAATCAATCAAGTAGTCAATCAGTAGTAATAGATCGATTAATTAATCAATCGATCAGTCATTCACTAGAAAGAGACCTCGTCCTTGTCTCCCCTCTAATACAATTTCAATTCAGTTTCATGTCAAGATAAATTAATTAGTTAATAAATTAATGAACCAAAAAATTATTTTCAATAATTCTCCTTCGACCGATCGGTCATTATCAATATGCAAATAATCTACAAGTCAAAAATAAAGCTTATAATGTTTTTAATTTTAACAGTGTATCACAGAGCTTTCAGAGATGATCCGGGTGGAATTCGAACCCATTGTCCTCCCGCTTCTGAAGGAAGTATTCTATCCACTCGGCCATCCAACCGTATAAATATAATGAATGAGTCAGTGAATAAATATATTAATCACTCACGCAGTCAATGAACCGATCAAAAATTAAATAAATACATAAATAAATCGATTAGTTATTCAATCAACCAACAAATCAATAAATCAATCAAAGACTCCACAAAACATGGATCAATAATTTTAATTTTTATTACTAATCACACTCATAATCAACTTCACTTGAGTCCAAATTCAACCAGGGTCGGGTTTTGGAACATTTAGCAGGAATTTCTGAAGCCTGATCAATTCAATGTTAAATGTTCACCAACTAAATGCCCATTTCAACACTGGTTTGGATCTTAATGCTTTGTAGCCTTTAAAAACATGAGCAGTCAATGATAGATCTATTCTTCAGCAACCAGGACACAATACAGGTAATTATTGAGGATGTAGTACAGAGAGTTAGGAGGAAAGAGCTTGGTGTTAAGCTGGAGAGAGGTAGACCTCAACTGACATGGGATGCGGTAATTAAGAATGACATGAAAAATAGGGAATTGATACCATACATGGTGTGGGACAGGAAGGACTGGAGATGGTCTATTCGTATCCCGACCCAGGTTAAACTGGGATGTAAGGGAAGATGATGATGATGAATAATTAACAGATGGGTAGGTAAAGTAAACACGCATTATAGTGAAATGATCAACTATGTTGATATCTATCACTTTTAATACCACATGTTTAAACCGTTAGGCAATTTAGACTATTTTCGGTGTAACCAGTCCAGTGAACGTCCGAGATTTTACTCTCAGATCAGCGCGGCTGGGATTCGTACCCACGAGGGTTCAACTCACCTCAAGATCTGTCATTTAAAACTTCATGACGTTACCCCTACGCTATTGAGACATTCAGATACGTACAAACAGTATCTCTGCAGGGTGGAGACAGACGACGATGAGGGGACGCCCCTCCCTGTGCTGTGAGAGGATCTGAAGGTCTGAGGCAGGGGCTGCCGTGCAGGGCAGAGCTACAGGACAGCTACGCAGTGTCGTCATCTATACACAGCGTAGAAATACAATACAGGCTGAACTATCATACAATATAATATAGCACTTAATATAACACAGGCTGTCATGTAATACAATACAATATAGCACTTAATACAATATACCATATAGTACAATACAATATAGTACAATATACAATATATGTACAATAAACCATACAGTACAATACAATATAGTACAATATACAATATATGTACAATATACCATATAATACAATACAATATAGTACAATATACAATATATGTACAATAAACCATACAGTACAATACAATATAGTACAATATACAATATATGTACAATAAACCATACAGTACTATACAATATAGTACAATATACAATATATGTACAATAAACCATACAGTACAATACAATATAGTACAATATACAATATATGTACAATAAACCATACAGTACAATACAATATAGTACAATATACAATATATGTACAATATACCATATAGTACAATACAATATAGTACAATATACAATATATGTACAATATACCATATAGTACAATACAATATAGTATCTAGTACATATTGTAGTAAGTCATGTAATGCAATATAATATAGCACTAATAAATTAATTGATAGACTGCCTGATTAAGTGATTAATTGATTGATTGATAGACTGTCTGATCAAGTGATTGATTGATTGATAGACTGATTGATTAAGTGATTGATTGATGGATAGACTGACTGATTAAGTGATTGATTGATTAATTGATAGACTGTCTGATTAAGTGATTGATTGATTGACAGACTGATTGATTAAGTGATTGATTGATTGATAGACTGATTGATTAAGTGATTGATTGGTGCTTGATAGACTGATTGATTAAGTGATTGATTGATTGATAGACTGATTGATTAAGTGATTGATTGGTGCTTGATAGACTGATTGATTAAGTGATTGATTGGTGCTTGATAGACTGATTGATTAAGTGATTGATTGGTGCTTGACATACTGATTGATTAAGTGATTGATTGGTGCTTGATAGACTGATTGATTAAGTAAAATGACTACTATGTACCTAAGGGTAAACAGGATAGTTTTCTCAGGCAATGACACCCCTGCCCAGTAAATGTTAGTCGAAATTGTGAAAGACATAGGGGGCCCAAATCGTCATAAGCAAAATCTCAAAAAGAATGATATACCAAAAGGAATGTTATAAATAATTTAAAGATTAACTTGCATGTCGACATGAAAAGAAAGACAGAAGATGGAGATGAGTAGAGGCGTTATATACAATGGACCTGCCAGTAGGCTGTGCACTAAGAGAGAGACTCTGTACCTTTCTAGTGAGAGAGGCGTGACCGCTGTCGCTTTGGTAACGTGATGAGTCATCATCAGCAGCTAAGCAGCTGATCCTAGCAGCTAGCTCTCTGCACACAGCTCTCAGCTGATCATCCGTCCACTCCCCCCTACAGCTGTCTGTCAGCGCATAGGCGACAAAATACAATACAAATACAATACAATACAATACAATGCAACACAATACAAATACAATACCAATACAATACAATAAAATACAAATACAATACAATGCAATACAATACAATACAAATACAATACAATGCAATACAATACAATATATATATAATACAACGCAATACAATACAATGTACAACATATAAGATTTTTTCTTTCTCATCAGCACATGTTTTTTTTCAGATCTTTTGGGGTGAATCGTTTTGTAGTGACATGTGATGGGGGGACGTCCCTGACATCATCCTTGCATGAGGAAACGGATGTTAAACCTTTATTATTATTATTATTATTATTATTATTATTAAATATAATAAAATATAATATAATACAATCAAATACAATATGATGCAATACAGTGCATAAAAATACAATACTATTTGCTTCTGCAGTCTTTAGTATTCTCAGTAGTACTTTGATTACATGGTGTGGTAGTTTGGCTTCTGTTTGTGCAAAGTCTTCTTGAGACGTCCCTGATGTTGCCGAATGGCGAGGAACCGGATGTTAAATTCTTCTTGATTGATTGATTGATTGAATAAATATATAGCAAATTCAGTACAATAAAATATAATAAAAAAGCATTAGAATTAAATACAATATAAAACAAATACGATATAAAATAATAGCCAGATCCTTGCTAAACAGGGATTCAAGGAATAGTGACGATGATTTCAATCAAATACAATTAAATTTTATGCAAGAATTTATAGATAAATGTCTCCCCACTATCAGCTGTAACAAGGAGATAACGGTAAAATGCCATTTACGGGTATGTTCTACCACACTACTGTTCACCATACTAATTCTGCTATCTGGAGCCAGTGGCGATGTCGGTAAGATATTCAACCGCGAATCAGTATGTGCGGGGTTCAAATCCTGGGCTCGCCCGTTACTGTCATCGCTTTCGAGTAAGGAAGCTGACGTTAACCTTAGCTTTACCAGCTTTAGCTTTACAATACAATGTACTGTACATCACAAATTTGACTTTAAATTCACCGGGCGCTTTTGCTTATGGTAATGGTTGCATGCTTCTCAATCCTATAGATATTGATAATATCCAGCAATGGTAGCATAGTTCTGTGCTATAGATAAACTGGTAAAGCTAATGTTAACGTCAGTTTCCTCACTAGAAAGCTATGTCAGTGATGGGCGACCCAGGATATGAACCACGCGCATACTGATCAGCGGTCGAATATCTTACCGACTTCGACACTGGCTCTAGCCTACATGTATATTTAATCATTGTTATTATTAATATTAATCACTCAACCCACCGCTATCGGACTCGGACACCCTCTGTCGCCACGGAATGTACTGAGTTGTGGCAAACTGAATGGCGAGACACTTGGGCGGCCAGTGGTCAAGAAAACATATCGGCAGAATGACCTTAGAGAGAACGTCGGCCAACTTTACCTGCAATAGCAAATGATAGGACAAAAACAGCTATATATAGCGAAATACGCTACAATATCATAAAATATGCTGCAATATATAGCTATACTGAAATATGCTACATTATAAAGCTATAGTAAAATATGCTAAAATATAAAATTGTAATGAAATATGCTACAGTAAAAAGCTATAATATGTAACAATATAAAGCTATAATAAAATATGCAATAATATAAAGCTGCAATGAAATATGCTACAGTACAAAACTATAATGAAACATGCTACAAATATAAATTCGTAAAGAAATGTGCTACTGTATAAAGCTATAACAAATTTGGTACAATATAAAGTTATAATGAAATATTCTAGAATACAAAGCTGTAACAAAATATGCTACAATTTCTACAGCTATAATAAAATATGCTACAATCAGTCAGTGCAGGGTTCAAATCCTGGGCTCGCCCGTCACTGACATCGCTTTTGAGTAGACTATGGAAACTGACGCTAACATTAGCTTTGCCAGCTTTACTCCGTGAATATAAATTAATATTACATGTAACTCATTATTAGTCCTTGGCTATTTTAGTTGTAGTTTGTAGTTTTTTGTTTGTAGTTTTTTAATCAAAAACTACAAACTCCGTACAAATGAGACATGCATCAGAGCAAGAACTGTCGGGGTACAATATTATTTGCACAGAAAAATATTAGAGTACAGTAATTGCATTTTTGTTTCTATGATTTTCATTTTGTTTCACTGTGCAATGAAAGTTTGTTGTTTGCCAATGTGGCGGAATAAATATACATATAATATTTGAGTTCAAAAGTATTTAAGTGCAGTTACATTTAAGTGTAATAATAATGTAGTAGAATTATATTTGAGTATAATAATAAAGGTATATAATATTTATTTGAGTACAATAATATTTAAGTCTAATAATATTATAGTAACATATTATTCGACTAGATTAACACTGGAGCAAAATAATATAGGATTTTAATAATATTAGATGACAATAACCACCCTGTTGTGCACGGGAGTGGTTGGACCACTACAGAATAGGGCAACCGCAAACAATCTGCCGCGTGTACGTAAGAGGCAACTAAAGGCAGGAGCTGAGGATGGCAAGATGGGACCTACCTCATCATGAAATATTTTCCCCAAGGATTAAATGGAAATTAATCCACCTAACTGAGAAAGACAAAGGGAAACCACCTCAGAAGCCACATTTTCACAAGCTATAGGCTACATAAGGTATGGATAAGGCATAGACTTTGTGAAAGGAATAACTTGTTGATCTAAGGAGTGCACATATGGAGCGAGAAAACAGACTTTGAGTATGAATATGTACCTTGAACCTGCCACTTGGCAGTGCACTGAAGAAGAAGACAATAATGTTAGAGTATAGTAATATTGGAGTAAAATAATATTGGAGTATAAAAGAAGGTATGTTTGTTAGTATGGCTGGATATACCTCTCTGTTTGTCCACTGTGTCTCTCCATATCTGTCAGTAATAAGAGGAACAAAGATCTCACAACCACTGACAGCCGTGTTCAGAGCGTCCTGCCAATCTATACCCGTCCTTATCTCATGTACGTCCTACAGGCAATGAATCAATCAATTAATCAATCGATCAATTTATCAATCAATCAATGAATCAATCAATCAATCATCAATCAATCCTGCCAGTCTATCCCCGTCCTTATCTCATGTACGTCCTACATTCAATCAATCAATCATTTAATCCATCAATCAATCCATCAATCAATCCATCAATCAATCAATCAATCAATTAATCAATCAATCAATCAATCAATCATGTGTTCAGGGCATCCTGCCAGTCTATCCCCGTCCTTATCTCATTTACGTCCTACACTCAATCAATCAATCAATCAATCAATCAATCAATCAATCAAACAATCAATCAATCAATCAATCAATCAATCAATCATGTGTTCAGAGCATCCTACCCTGTCCTTATTTCGTGGACGTCCTACAGTCAATCAATCAATCATTCAATCAATCCATCAATTAATCAATCATGATACAATCAATCAATAACCTCTACCAGGGTCGGGATACGAATAGACTGTCTCAAATCCTCCCTGTCCCACACCATATCATCAGTCAAACCCTATTTGAGACTTTTCCATTCGTTTAAATTTTTGTAGCAGTTTCTGGAGCCCAAGAGCTCACCAACCGAATACTCTATCTGACGTTGTTATGGATCTTAGTGGTTTAGTCACCTTCTACGACACGTGCAGTCACCAGCTGGTAAATCCTTCAAACAACCCGGACACAACACAGGGAAAGTTAATTAAACTCATTAATCATCATTAATCAGAACAGTTAACTTACAAAAAAAACTATGTACAACTAAGACTAAATAAGGACAAAGCAAACTTATAACAATGCAAACTAATAATGGTTAATCAAAATTACTCCTATCATCATAATAATATACATGTAGATAAAAATCAGACAAATCTAAATCTTAGCGGGATAGGGAGACTCACAAGGAACACGCTGAAGCCGAACTCGCCCACTAGAACAGTCTTAAGCCTCAGAGCATGATTGGCTGCCTCGGCTCTCACATAACTGATCAGTATCTGCTTCTGATCGGCCTGGTGCGGTGTATACGCACACTCAGCAGCCCTCTCGTACTCTGCATCACTGCCCCCTCTGCCACAGTACGATTCACTGCCCCCTCTGTACGGTGCTTCAGAGCTTCTCGTTAAGTCAATCCCCTCGACGTGACGAGTGTAGGGGTCTGTTGAGCCCGCCCACACGCTCTCACCCCGACATAGAGAGACTGAGGAGAATCTGTGCAATAAACACCACTATCTCAATCACTTATAGCATGTTTTAAAAGAAAAACGAAAAAGAGGCAGGGGCAGGCTGAGATTAGGTATGTTAGATGATTTAAAGACCCACTCACATGTGGAAATGAAGAGGAAAGCGGAAGACAGAGAAGAGTGGAGGCGTTATATACCATGGACCTGCCGATAGGCAGTGCACTAAGAGAGAGAGATATACTATTTTATTTTACAACCGGCTAGACCCAGTGGCGATGTCAGTAAGATATTCTACCGAATAATCAGTATGTCTCTCTCTTAGTGTACTGCTTACTGGCAGGTCCATGGTATATAATGCCTCCAATCTTCTCTGTCGTCTGTGTCAGTATGTGCGGGGTTCAAGTAAGTCCTGGATTTGCCGTATTGATATCATTTTTGAGAGAGAAAACTGATTTTAACATTAGCTTCACTAGGTTTTCACAACAATGTAATAAACATTTGGAACTAACAGTATGAGATTGTTACTCTCTTTTCGGAGATTTGCATTGAGGTATAGTTATACCGAGGTTTACGAAATAAAATTCTAGTTTTGTTTACAAAGTAAGCTGATTGGTCTTGTGGTCTCTGTGTACTCAGTCGTCATCGTGTGGTGCTTTGGCGCCTGTTTTTGTAGATTCTGCAAGAAATGTCCCTGCCATTGCCTTATGGCGAGGAACCGGACGCTAAATTCTCATTGATTGATTGATTGATTCATTCATCAGCCTGTAAGAGATAAGTGTTAGCATCAACATAGCTACATAGTTTAGACTTTTTAACAGTGCTACCATAACTCAGTAGTTTAATATTTTAACAGCGCTACCATCATCTCACCTCAGTAGTTTAGATCTTTTAACAATGGTACCGCTGTCTTTCAGCGTAGGATAGGATAGAGCAGCAACGCTACGCCGCACCTCCGCTGCTATAGATAGCCTCTGATTGGACGAGAGACCCGAGCATGACGTATTTTCTAAGCACTGGGCGTGTCTAAGTCTGATCCGGACAGAACCGGTTTGGAGCAGATCTGCTACGACCAGGTCGTGCTCCTGAGTGAGCGAGATAGGCCAACCGTTACGATCTGTGAACACATAGGACTCGTCCAGGCTGATATCAGGCGCCAATTCAGCGAGCTACAGCAAAACAATGGCCTTACATTAGGTTATTATTAGTCCACTGCTAGATTAATTATAGTTAAATAACTGTAATATTTGCATAAAATAATTTGATTAATATTATAATCTAGTTTCATCATCATCTTCCCTTAAATCCCAGTTTAACTAGGGTCGGGATACGAATAGACTTTCTCCAGTCCTCTGAGCCTTTTGAAGTTTATCCATTTATTTAAGTTTTGTGGCAATTACTGGAGCCTAGGCGCTCACCAACCGAATGCCCTTTCTGAAGTTGGTATGGATCTTAGTGCTTTAGTCGCCTTCTATGACACGTTCAGTCACCGGTTTGTCAAATTCTTCAAACAACCCAGACACAACACGGGGAAAAATCTTATTATAATCTAGTTTATTACTATTAAATTATAATTTTTGCCCACCAACACTTCTACTGCTAGCTTTCCCTCCCCACCAACAACATCTTCATCCGCGGAGACCGACGTCAAACTATATCCATCATTACCATATTTAGACAATATAATACACTAGAATACATTTCACCGGCTGGAGCCATTGGTGAAGTCGGTAAGATCGATCGCGGATCAGTATGGGCGGGGTTCAAATCCTGGGCTCTCCCATCACTGATATCGCTTTCGAGTGAGGAAACTGACGTTAACCTTAGCTTTACAAGCTTTTTTATCACTATACAGTCAACACAACAAAATGTTTTATGCATAAAGATGCCCTGGAAGGACATATATAATCTTTCAAATATTAAACAAATCTTCTAACTAATACATCAACAAATACATCAACAGGTATTGAGGAGGTATTGAAGCAGAAAAATTACAAACTAACTTGCGAAATTTGTATAAGAAATTAATCATTCCAGTTATCATTAATTAATTAATTAATGATTAATTAAGTTATTTAATTAATCATTAATTAATTAATTAATGATTAATTAAGTTATTTAATTAATCATTCATTAATTAATTAATGATTAATTAAGTTATTTAATTAATCATTCATTAATTAATTAATGATTAATTAAGTTATTTAATTAATCATTCATTAATTAATTAATGATTAATTAAGTTATTTAATTAATCATTAAAACTGGCAAAGCTACGGTTAACGTCAGTTTCCTCACTTGAAAGCGATGTCTGAGACAGGCCAGCCCAGGTCTGAACCCCACACATACCGATCCGCGGTCGAGTGTCCTATCGACTTCGCTACTGGCTCCAGCCAGTAATATATATTGATAATTGCACATAAAACTGCAGATAGTATAACTTAAATCTGTCTACAGGTTTGAGCGCAACACTTAGAAAGGCTACCTGGTTTTGTATAGCTCTGCGTAGTTCAGAAATCTGATTGGAGTGAGAGATGAACACAAAGCCTAGGGCTCTGCCATCGTCCGTGACAACACCTACCCTCGATTTACCTGCAAAAAATAAATTGTATAATTATGGATATATTCTACAGATATTATATGGATATATTATAATATATTCTATAGTCAATCATTTAACTTAACTGGAATACATATTTTCCTGGAAGCAGCCTTACATCTGCACCATTTCAACAAAGTAATAGTTTCACTGGAGTTTACTCGGTATTTCAAACTTCGGGTAAAATGTGTGTATGGGAAGCAAATATAAAAATTCATAACATTATAATATGCTTACTATTATAATTTATTATAATATTATTATTTATAATATTATTATTTGACATCATCCTTGTATGAGGAAACGGACATTAAACCGTTATTATTATTATTATTATTATTTTGTTGGAGAAATTCTTGACTATGGAATGCTCACAACACAGCACACCTTCATATCTTTGTAGAAACACAAAATGGAGACAATTCCAATCTGCTGAAGACTATTGAGAAGTTAAGCAGTGACCTCACAGAACGATTCTCTTGTATTACAGGAAATGGAACTCTTGTAAAAAGTTCAGGTTATGATATACAGTACGCAGTATACCAACACGATAATCTTGTCCTTTAAAGAATCAATACTGCCAATAACATGAAGAATCCAACTAAACGAAGTACACTGCATCAACAATATATTCAAAGCCATAAATATCACTACTAAATCTACTTAGCCCAGTAGTAAATAAAACCCTCCTTACAACATAAATCTACTGTTAAACTCTAATCCACCAATTCTAATTCTAATTACCAATTCTAATCCTTAAACCACAAATAATAAAACCAAATCTACACTATCCATAAACTCACTAATAATCCTAACCCTACACATACTTCAACTTAAAATCCTAAACCTAGTACTATCAATAATACTAAATACAGTTCTAAAACATCATTAAAATAATGACATGTCGGTAAGACATTCGACCGCGGATCAGTATGTGCGGGGTTCAAATCCTGGGCTCGCCCATCACTGACATCGCTTTCGATTGAGGAAACAAAACTTGTTAACATTAGCTTTTTTACATTTTTTTAGCTTTAACCCCAAAATTATACCTAGTCCTACCCTAACCCCAAACCTAATCTTAACTCTAAACCTAATCCTCGCCGAATCCTGCTACTAACCGTATGATCTGAGAATGCAGACATAGTCACTGCCTCCCTCTGTACCGCTGACGTGTGATAACAGAATAGATGTTTCCTGGGCCCTGCCTATGGGCCATCTAACACAGGCAATAAATCAAATCAGTAAATCACATCAATCAATCAATCAGATTTCCTGTGGTGGTCAGCTAGATTAGAGCACCTTGTGCCCTCTCTGATGGCCACAGCATTCATAAGATGTTTGATATTGATTTGAATGATTCATGAGATTTAAATGTATGATGCATTCATTGATATGATGTTTGCACAATGCGTCTGTATACTGTAATTTCTCTTAAATTTGCTTTTTACTTCGGTTCTAATAAACTTAGACTCGCAGATAATCAATCAATCTATAAACTTAGAAATCAACTGGAGAATAAATCGTACAATTAATCCATCAAATCATCTAAAAGTATTTCAGAGTGTAAAGTGTAGCCCAGTGTTAGTCCGTCACTGACATACTTTAGAGATAGAAAACTGACGACTAAACTAGGTATTATTTCTCTACTACGACAATGAATGATCTAACAGATGTGGCAAAGTTTACTCGATCAATGAAGCTGGTAGGACAAAACTATCTTAAATAAGCTGTGAGCAAATCAATAAACACTAGTATAATTAATTGGTCAGGGTGAAAAGCCGTGTAAATGTTCCTCTCTCTAGTGTTCTCTAGTTGCAGGTCTGAGGTACTTAAATATTCCTATTCACATTACACGGAAAATGGACTAAATTTCCTAACGGTTTAAACATGTGGTGTTACAAAAACGATAGATATCAACATAGTTGATCATTTCAGTATAAAGCGTGTTTACATTTAAAAGAAAACACTGCAGTTACTAAAGAAAAACTACTACAACCCTTGGGACGTTAGAAACGAGAAAGCGTTAGGCAGAGCATGAAGCTGTGAACAGATAGACTGCCTCGTGTCACTAAGTGAGATGTCTTTATACGAAGGAACAACGATGACTCCTAAACAAGTATCCATATGCCGGTCCGCAACATGTGCCTCGCAGGTCAGCCGTACTCCAACGATCTTAACTCCGTCAGCTTCGTCATCCATGATTAACTGCAGAACAGGTGTCGAAACTCACAGACTGCAATACGTCATAAATATAATTAAATAAATATAAATAAATATTATAAATTAATATATTTTAAACAAATTAAAATGAAATGACATCTATATGATACTTTTATATATAATTATAATAATTACATTTCTATGAAGAATTTTATATTTTTAGGACATTAAAAATACATGTGGTCCTACAACTGCTAGTGATACTTAAGTATTAGATCAATATATTCTTCTTTCATCCTGCTCTAATGACTACACATTTAATAATATATATTTTTAAGTTACAGACTTTTTATCTGCTAGTTCAAAATCTTCAAATTTTAATCATATAAATTAGTACCCCTTATTTAGTACCTTATTAGCAAATATATTGCTAAATGTAAAATTCATTTCTCTCAGAGGAGAGCTTCTTGACACTTCTAAATAGTTCATCGTGTGAATTCCTTGTTTTCATTTTTCAAATTACTTAAAATAATTCACTAGGTATCTTTCTGCATTCACTAATAATAACACGCATTATAGTGTAATTATCAACTATCTATAATTTTTTACCCTATGTTTAAATCGTCAGGAAATTTATTTTATTTTCCGAGTAATCAGTCATGTGACTGTCTGAGATTTTACTCAAGATCAGCTCGGCCGGGAATCAAACCCACGAGAGTTCAATTCACCTCAGGATCGATCGTTTAAAACTTCATGAAGTCTGACGCCTCTAGCCACTGCGCTATTGAGCCATTCTATAATGTAGTTAAACAATAATAATTTTAAAAATTATACGCAGAGGGGGGTTAAGAATGATAATAACATATTATCATTCGTAATATTATCACTGTATACATATCTACACATATTATCACTGTATAAAATATACTTATAATAAATAGAGAAACATTCAGACAAATTAATAAATCATTTGATTAGCTAGTCAATTTATTAATTAGACATATAATTAAATCAGCAATATCCTACGGGGAATGCGAAAAGAAAAATTAAATACCTAAAATTGCAAGCACTGTTTTCATGCCTGATGTTTGTTTACATTAGATATGTAAACATTGGGCAGGATTAGCAAGATACTAAAAGCAAACTCTATGCAGTACATAAAAAGTAATGAGAGGTGATCATTCATGACAATATCTAACCTTTACACCATAGCATTGGTAATAATTAAAGCAGATTCAATCGTTCGTAGTAAAGGTCCTATACCTTCCAAGATATTATTATACTCATGAGCAGTTGCATAGGTAGTTTAAAACCTATCTTGATTTTCATCTCTCTTTTCTATCCAGTATCCATTATCGAGTTGCAACCAGCACGTATACCTCCTTTTCTCGCAGTTCCTTTATATATTATTTTGGATCAAGAGTTTCTAGATTTTGGAATTCGCACCGTTTCCGACCTCTTTTTTTCTCACCGCTTAGATTTGTCTCAATGTTGCTCGATACTTTCATGGAGGACAGTAGCATATATACTAATTATACATGTATATTGTATTTTCTCTCTCCCTCTCTCTCTCTCCCTCCCTCTTAGTGTACTGCCCATGACAGCTCAATTGGCAGGGCAACTGACTAGTAGGCTATTAACTGGTAGGCTAGTAACTGGTAAGCTACTGAGTGCATGGTAGGCTAATAACTGGTAGGCTACTAACTTGTAGGTTATTAACTGGTAGGCTACTGATACATATGACGCCTCCACTCTTCAATCTTCGTCCGTTTCCCTCTTCATGCCCACATAGCGACACATAAAAGTGGATCTTTAACATAATAACATTTCTATTAATGATGCATATGCCTTTGTACCTCTCTTTCTTTCCATTCTACCTCCAATTACCTCTTATACATGTAATACATGTATACCTGACTGGAGCCATGGCGTGGCGATGTCGATAAGATATTCGACCGTGGATCAGTATGTGCGGGCTTCAAAACCTGGGCTGGCCCGTCAAGACATCGCTTTCGAGTGAGGAAACGGACGTTAACATTAGGTTTTTATTAGACTCCTGTCAATCGACCTCCCAACATCCTTAGCAATGTAGGCCTATCGGCCTACACAGCCTACTGTATTATTGTATATGTATAGCCAAGGGCGGATCCAGGAATTTTTTAAGGGGGGGCCCGATTTTTTTTGAGACTGTACACATTTTTTGCTTACGCCCCGCCTTAACTACATTTGTTTTGGAAAAAGTAGGCTAATTTTTCACCTCTGATGAAACTCTGCGGATCTGGACGAATTGCAAAAGTGATCTAATTTTGGCGGTAGGGGGGCACCTCCCAGCCAAGGCTGTTTGCACCACTGCTCCAGGACAGAGTTCACATTTTTAGATACACCCTTTTATCCTCTACTACAGTGGTTAAAGTAAATGTTGAGAGCTCTAGTGAACGGTCAACATTTTTCGGGCCCCTTCCATTATACAGAGCTCCTAGCATATCAAATATGAGCCCCTAGTGGGTCCCATATTTGAAACATAAATCGAGCTAATGGAACTGAGTTCCTTCTCGTATCCCCCCACTCCCCCAACCACTACCCTTACAAACATATTTACTCATCGAAATTGCCATATAAGCAACTATAATGTAGTTACAATTTTTATCGGCGGGCCAAAGGGGGGGGGGCCGTGCCCACTGGGCCCCCTCTGGATCCGCCACTGTGTATAGCGCATCGCTAAAACCGGTAAAATTAATTTAAATGAATTTAGGAATGAATAATTTCATGGTTTACATAAATCTCTAACTTATTAATATACCACCTATACGATGTATCTGTTATCTCAACGTGAGCAGAATTCATTTTTCATTATTATTGGCACATTTTTACAATTCAATAGGAATTAGCTGAAATCAAGCTTATTAATCAAGCTTGTTATCTAAACGTCGTAAATTGCTAATTGTGAATAGATATATATTTCAGTGAATTTCATTTAAATTTAATTGTTTTGAATAAATTTACTAGAAAATGAATTAAGATGAACATGGATATGGTCCTTTGCTTTGCTAGCCGTGGTAGTTATGGATATTTTCTAAATGTTTTTACCTTATCCTAGTTTAGAACTCACAACATCTTGTTCCTGAAGCGGACTCTTTGAATACATGCTAAATGTTTGTCATAGTTGTATTGCAGAGATGTTATCTACTTGATATTATTTATGAGTGCTGTATTATTATTAAATTTTGCTGTGTTTGGTTTTCGTATGTATCAGTGTATTACTCAATCTGTCTGCTCTTTGGCAGGAGGTCCATGGTACAAAGAGCCTCCATTCTTCTCTGTCTTCCGCCTTCCTCTTCATTTCCACATATGAGGTCTTTAAATCATCTAACATACCTAATCGTGGCCTGCCTCTGCCTCTTTTTCCTTCTATTCTACCTTCCATGACCTCATTAATAGACCTTCCCCCGTAGAATGTGTCCTATTTAACTCTTCTTCCTATTTCTTAGTGCATTTATAAAATATTTATCTATACCAACTCTCTCCAGAACTTCCTCATTTTCATTAGGCCCATTATTGATGATTAATTTCATACATAGAATTTAATAAATAATTGTATTACGCGTATTACTATATATAGCCTAAAACATAACGTAACATAACATAACATTCATGTTATGTTATCGTAACATAGCATAACATAATATGACATATCATTAACAATAGGCCTAACAATTATTACGCAGTTCTAAATGGTAGTAACATAGTTTTAATTTTAGGCCTACACTACAAATAATCACATCGGCTTCTACATGTAGTATACTAAGTAGAAGACAATTAACTTATGCTCTCTTTCATCACAACTCCATTAGCCAGTAACAAGCCGTCACATATAACCCTGTGCTATACTGTCCCTGATCAATACTGCTGGTCTGTACAAGCCATTAACCGACATGATAGGATTCCAACTCTATTTGTTGCACGTACGTGGAATCATGAAACAAACTGCCTACAAAATATATCTACTCCCAATTTCATACAAGCCAACGCATGAAGCATGAATACGTTCAGATTTGTTGTCTGTACAAGCCATTAACTGATATGATAGGATTCCAACAAGAATTACTGAACTGTAACATGTGAAATCATGAAACAAATGCCTACACTTTATTCACCCCCTTCCTATATAAGGTCCGAACTCTTCAAGATTTGCTCATTTCCCTTTCAAGGTAAGTGTTACGTTATTAAATATACCACATCGTATTAGAATTATGTTATGACTTATGAGCGATTATACAGTAGGTACTTCTACTTCTGTATAGATATTTACACGGTTGTACTATAGGCTAAGTACTTCTTTACTAAGTACTTGCTACTTTGTACTTGGACTTCTACTAATATTAATATCTTATGCTCCTGTCAGCATGCACATTATAGGCCTACTAAGCATTCTCTACATGTATTCTCTTCGTAGACTATGCATATAATATATTAATATTTTACCGTTTCTTTACAGGCGTTGTGATATATGCATGTTATAATAAAGATTAAAAGCATTCATAGGAATCGTCAGTAAATTACAACCAGGTGAATTATTCTAAAAGTCTACTTCCGAAATATCAGGTATGTAACTTCATTTGGTTTTATTTTTTAAAAATAAATTCCGAAAGGCTATGGGTTATTAATAAGGATTAAGCTTACTGTAGGCCTATAAAATTAGTTGTTTTTAACTCTGAGAGCTCTTCTTTGTGGGCTACTTGAATATTTTTTACATAAATAAAAAAAAACAGTAGGCCTAAACGGGAAGTATAATAAATGAAATTTGAAAATTGAAATTAAATCAATTTAAAATTAAGTAATTCTAACGTTTAAAATTACTTACATTTTAAAAATTTGAAATTATATATATAAACTAAGTGACAAAGAAAATGAAATTAATTGGATAAATTTTTTTTCCCATACTAAGAAAAAAAGAGACTGATATAAGTAGTTATATAGTTGTAATGCGTTAAATAACCATCGTAATTTCCGAAACGCAGGAATAAATCAAGGCAAATTGCCATGGATATAATAACTTTCCTGGATGAATTCCACAAAAGCTTGGAATCAGAATACGGCAACCAAGTCGTATCTGATCAGCGAAGTCCAAACATGTTGCAAGCAGTCGACGAAAATCTTCGAGTACCAGAATGAAATGGTCAAAACGAAGAAAAATTTAACACTAATGAATCGATTATAAACATGATGACATATACCACTAAAGTAAATACACAGCCAGCAAAGAGATATAAACCAGATCCATCGGTTGACTTGGAGGAGACCATGAAAAAGGCAAAGCGTGGTAGACCACAAAATTCGGAGAAATTTGCCATTACGAAGGACCGCAATTGGCGAACATTCTACCGAAGCCAAATGCTAATGCACACCAGCCAGTGTTAACATCTCCTTCTGCCCATTGGAATGTTTCCTCGACTCTGCCATCTCAAGCCAAGCACTCCAATGATTTCTTGGTGCAACAACCTCAACCTTTGAACTGTGGTAACCTCACAGTGCAACAACCTCAACCTTTGAACTGTGGTCATCTCACAGTGCAACAACCTCAACCTTTGAACTGTGGTCACCTCACAGTGCAACAACCTCAACCTTTGAACTGTGGTCACCTCACAGTGCAACACTGTGCACTGGTGAAGGATGGTTCTTCACTGATGAAGAAACGGGATCGCACTGTGTTCACCAAAGAACAGCTGCAAGTTCTTTCAATATGCTCAAGGAAAGTTCCTGTTACCAGGCGAGGCAGTGAAACTTGCCAAGGATCTTGGGCTTTCACCCAAGTCTGTGCAAGTCCACTTCCAAAATAGGCGGTCTGCGGAGGTGAAGGCAGCTGCAATGCAACAACAACAACAACAGAATTAGAGTGCTACTGTCGTAATTGACAACATTGAGCACTGTTGTACCAAATAAAATCCTATGAGCATAGTGTGGGGTCCAAAAACGGTGCGATCCAAAATCCGGGAGTTCGGTCCGAGGAAGGGTACTAGTGGAATGGAGATTTACGTGTTAGTCTCAGTTCATGTGCAAAGTTTGAATAGGAGAGGTCAAAAAGAAAAGAAAAGAAAATGCTAATGCACTGCCGAACCCTATTCGTTGAATTTCTGCTCCGTGTAATATGTTGCATGCTCCATTATACGTTGTTCCGTATCATATTTTGTGTTTCAAATTTTTAATTGTATTTTTTCAATGCCTTCAAAATTGTACCTTAATACTTTGTTAGTTTTTTTTGTGATATAGCGATTTGCATGACAATTTAAAATTTTGGCTCAATTTGGACTTGAATGATATCTCGTATTTAAGGAAGATTCTTTGCTGTATGCTGAACACATCTATCAATATATCATGCTTGTCACATGTGTTGATATATTGAAGAAACCTATCGAATTATAAATAAACTGTGTCATTGTTTTAGATTGCCTATAAATTGTTCGATGGTTCTGGACAATAGAGTGTCTTATGGTAGAAGCGGGTATTTAACTTATGAAGCGTTTCATGCTAGTGGTAGAATTAGTAGGAATTCTAGTTAAGTTTCTTATAATCCATTTTGATTTTTTTTATGATCTTATATTTATGTGTGTCATATGTGATGCATCTTGATCCTGTCTGTATTTGACGAATAAAGAAATGAATATGTATATAATAAATGTAGGCCTACATTGGGCCTAATTATCATAAAATTGAACTACGGATATCTTTGCGTCAGTAATATTTTAATTTTAACTATGTTGGGTTATGTGCTTCACATTTTGAAGTTTAATTTTTTATATTTAAAATTGTGCTATAATATTTTGTTAGGTTTTTTGGTATAATCGACTTGCATGAAAATTAGAAACTGTCCACAATTTTGGCTTTAGTTACATTTCAAAATTAACATTCTTTACTAGGTGTCAGGGAAGGGTTCTAAAAGCGAACCCTGGCTGTGAACCTGGACCAGGTTCATTAATCTTAAAACACTAAACTTAAACATATTGATCTATAATAATAGATAACTACTTTCCATTTGTAATTTCTAATTACAGTTTTATTTATAACAGACACATAGGTAATGTATTATAAATGAAGTGTATTTAGTTCACTTCAATTATATTTTATTTCACTCAAACACAATACAAGAAAATAATATATTACAAGAAACTGAAAATGTCCTCATATGACAAATAACGGAATTAAATAAAGATATCACTAATCATATATAAATAATAGAGTTGAAAATAACTTAATAATATACAAACTAAAATGAAAGAACCGAAAATACTACTAATTAAATACCAGACTACAAAAGGTTGAGAAGTACTTAGTTATGGAGAAATCGCAACACTCGTCACCAAATACTATCTCACAAGAACATAAAGGCAAACTAGTTCATATTCAACGTCCTCATTTCTTCCATCACAAAATACATTAATAAGAATCCGTTAATTTGCTCAAATCAAATGACAAACTGAATTAAATATGCGTATATATTACTATGTCACATGTCAGCTCGCTTTATCCATGACAAGACCTATTATGACACAATATACCTAATGACTACGGCATCAAACCCTAGATCCTCTCTTAATGAAATGACACAAGTCTATCACAACTTCCGTGAGTTCAGAATACCCAACTCAACTCCTGGCCTTCTCGAAGTAACTATCAGCAACGTACGACCCTAGAACCCTCAGTTCCCTGTGACCGTTTAACGTCCTGTTCTCTTCACTGGCAGTTTCTAATAAACCACAATAAGCACAACTCAGGGGTTACCCATTCATAGGACTTTCCCCCTCTAAATGAGTCTAACACTTCCTAGGCCTTTCTTAACATACAACATGTGAAGCTTTAATCCATACAATCAGATATAACCTTACTATCTCATGCGGATCGATATCGAGTCAAAACAAATGTACACTGTAACCAAATAGTCACTAGCGAAAAATATAAAGTCTAACAAGATTTATCTTAAATCTTAAACTAAAGTTTATCAACAATAAACTCAAAGCTCCTCGCTTGCGGCCAACTCTCTAAGTCCCAACCCTTGTGTTTACTCCAGCCACAGACCCAGGCACGGAACAATAGACGCACAGGGTAAGAAACTTGCCCTGTGCTAATAAAGTACAAAGGTCATTGTGGAGTATATTGGAATAATTAATATCATCTCTACTCCTACCTTGACACTAGGCCTATATAATATATAGTATATACATTATATAATATTATAATATACTGTATTCATTCATAAATATATCGTGCTGACACATGAGATTTTTAATAAACTTACAGGTATATAGCATTATCGACGTTGTAATTTTAAAAACAATATACATGTACATGTACATGTATATTAGCGAATTTTGTGTTTGTACATTCCTGATTTAGCTCATTAGTTAGTGAACATCTTTATACCTCTTCGTTGCAAGGACATCTTTGCAAATAATAGGAACGGCACACATACAACTCATCCCTAATTCCTTTTCTATCCTGTTTGTCTCTCTCTCTCTCTCTCTTTCTCTCTTTCTTTCTCTCTCTCTTTATCTCTCTCTCTCTCTCTCTCTCTCTCTCTCTTTCTATCTCTCTTTCTCTCTCTCTCTCTCTCTCTCTCTCTCTCTCTCTCTCTCTCTCTCTCTCTCTCTCTCTCTCTCTCTCTCTCTCTCTCTCTCTCTCTCTCTTAGCAGGCCTACATTTCTTAACGGCAAGTCTCTCACATCAACTCTTTTTTGTTTCTCTTCCAACCAGTTCTATATTCTCAGCCTTTTCATCGTTTTGTATGAATTTGTTATCTATTCATCCAACTTTCTATGTAGGTTTATCACTCTAGCTGGAGCAAGTGGCGAAGTCGGTAAGAACTCGACCGCGGATCAGCATGTGCGGGATTCAAATCCTGGGCTCGCCCGTCACTGACATCGCTTTCGAGTGAGGAAACTGACGTTAACCTTAGCTTTACCAGCTTTTTACTCTGCCTCCATGAATTGTATTTGAATCCATACAAAAACCGACAAATTCGCAGTAGGTTAATTTAGCAATATGTTACCGGCTCAAAACGACTATACGGGTTAGTTGAATAATAAAACTGCTATTCTCCGACAAATTCTATATCACTCTAATATCCCGTCACCGGTTTTCGAGACTGCTTTACAGGTTCCTGGCAATCTGCTAAAAATCCTTTCCATGGTTAATCGTATATTTGCTATTGATAGCGTTGATTGGCAGCAAGATCTGATATATGGTTAACACTTAATATATGGCTGGAACGAGTGGCGATTTCTGTAGGATATACGACAGCCGAGCAGTATGTCCGAGGTTCAAATCTTTTTCTTGCCCGTCACTGACATCGCTTTCGAGTTAGGAAACTGACGTTAGCATTAGCTTTATTAGCTTTTACTTTTTATTGCTAAATGATTTGAAATTATAATCACATGTAGACATGAAGTGGAAAAAGGAAACAGAGAAGAGTGGAGGCGTTATATACCATGGAACTGCCATTATGCGGTAGGTACTAAGAGTATCTGGTTCAAATTGCAAGGTACTCGTGCACACATAGGTACCTAAGTATCTAAATATTGAGCTATTGGTAGCTCAGTGTGAAAGGGGTTTGATATCGGCATGAATTTTCAAATGCCCTTGATGAGGTCCTGGGATCAATCTCCGGTAGAGCTGATCAGAGAGTACAATATAGGACATTCACAGTTCACGGTATACCAGTACACCTTACGTCTTCAAGAGAAGCCCACCAACTTCTAACCTTGACGTTAAACCAGCATTAAAAATATACATGTAGAACTCTGCTTAATTCATCATCAGGTCCTTGAGTTCTGTACAGAACATAGTGCGGCAACATTCCTCCATTCGTTTCTATCATCAGCAATCTTCACAGCGTCTTTGCATGAAATCTTTAATGCTCTCAAATCCTTGATGATCGTATTTAGCCAATTACTTCTAGGTCTTCCTCGTTTCCTTTTTCCTTGAGTTGACTTCCATAGTGCTTAATTAGCTATTGAATAACTTTCAATGAGAAGATTTCATGCTCTTGAACTTATGGAGAACTATTTACTGAATATATTATCCTTGGTTGAAATTGGCCTGCATTTCACTATTTTATGACCATTTTGTTGCCATTTAAATTTTCTAGAACAGATCTTAATTATTAAGTCGCTATGACATTCAGTCATTCACAAGATGTCACTCATTGTTCCACTTTACTGCCGCAGTCTCTTCAAAGTGCCTCTATCACACAGCAACAAGTGATACAGATTGTTGAGAGTGGTGGAGATTTGAATAATTCTGGAATTCAAGTGAAATAGACTTGTTGTAGGCTGCATACTTTGAATAATAGCATTCTATTACGTAATAATAATCAAATATAGGCAGCGTGTCGCTATTACTATTGGCTTCTATACAAGTAACTATAGGCAGCTACAAGCAATTATGGGTTGCTACAAGCAGCTATGTGCCGCTACAAGAGCTTTAGGCAGCTACAAGCAGCTGTGGGGCGCTACAAACAGCTTTGGGCAGCTACAAGCAGCTGTGGGCCGCTATAAGCATCTATAGGTCGCTACAGTCAGCTATGGGCCGCTACAAGCAGCTCTGGACGGCTACAAGCAGCTATATGCTGCTATAAGTAACTGTGGGCAGCTACAAGCAGCTTTGGGCCTCTACAAGCAGCTTTTGGCAGCTACAAGCAGCTGTGGGCCGCTACAAACAACTATGTTCCGCTACAAGAGCTTTAGGCAGCTACAAGCAACTGAGGGTAGATACAAGCAGCTGTGGGCAGCTACAAACAGCTATGGGCCTCTAAAAGCAGCTGTGGGCAACTACAAGCAGCTGTAGGCAAGCTGTGTGCAGCTATAAGCAGCTGTGGGCAGTTGTGTCTTGATGCCTGTTTTATGACGTCGTAAAAGTTTTGTTATCCATGGAATTGAGAATCGAGCCTGTTGTGGGTTTGTACAAAATACAAGCGGCGAAATATCCGTGAGAGTATTAAAATGATTATAGAAATTAAAGTTGTACAATAGTAACGTAATGTCAGTGTCAAATAAAAGTAGTTACGTAAATTCTCTCAAATTAGAAATATTATTAAACTAAATATACAGATACCCAAAAATGCACACATCGGGGGAAAATGGGCACTTTTAACTGAACCTGATTTGATTTACTGTGAAAAATTTAAAGCCTTCTTTTCTTTTGGTAAAAAGTGATTATTTTCTACACCTAAGCTATATGCCTATAACATTTTGCTTATCGTCCTCTGCTAAATGAAACTAAGCTAAAAATAACTCAGCTTTATAGACTCCTGGCTATGAAGCAGCAATATCTATTATTAGAAATAAATAAGTGAATAATGTAAGCCAAGTATTATATTGTAATAATATAACTTGTATTGCTACTTTACTGGGCAAGCTAAAAACCCATCTCATTACGCCATAGGTCTAAATTTTGATCCGTTTGTCTTGGATCTTGGACTTGCACTGTTTTGATCTCGCTTTCTCGTGTGGTCTCTGTGTACTCAGTTGTCATCGTGTGGTGCTTTGGCGCCTGTTTGCGTAGAGTCCGCAAGAGACGTCCCTGACATTGCCTTGTGGTGAGGAACCGGACGTTAAATTCTGTTTAATTGATTGATTGATTGACTGACAGACTGATTGATTGCTTAATTGACTGACTGATTGATTGATAGTGGTACTAGATTTTAATGCATGTGTTACTAGAGGACATGCAATGGCTGGAGCCACATCTTTGTATGCAAGTGACTGTATGTATTTTGTAGAACCGAGGTCGACTCGGTGCTGCTTTTACGATCAGCTCATTGCTTGTTGATGAGAGAGAGAGAGTAGGGCGAATAGATAAACTGAGAGAGAGAGAGAGAGAGAGAGAGAGAGAGAGAGAGAGAGAGATATATATATATATATATATATATATATATATATATATATAGAGAGAGAGAGAGAGAGAGAGAGAGAGAGAGAGAGAGGGAGAGAGAGCGAACAGCGCTAAAAGAATTAATGACACTAAATAGTAAAATGTACGTTTTTCTTATTGTTTCTCCGTGCAATACTAAGTGTGTACATGTAATGGTTCGACACCTAATAGTCTGAGACATGAGTCTTACTATTTAGCTTTCCGTCATGGTGTCAAAACATTATTGCGGTCGCGTGGTTTTCCACATGAAACTACTATATAAGTATGTTTAGTATAAGTATTTTGTATATGGACACAGGAATGAGTGTTGCTGGATAGTTTGAAACTCCACTCATATGTAGACATTTTTTACCAGTTTAGATATTAACTTAAATGTAATTGCTATTTTGCTTATTATTACTCTTTCTGTAAAGTACTCTCGATGACCGAGTTCTGCCATGACACTGTTATATAAATTTTCGTTGTTACTAATAATAATTCTAATATCACTATTACCATCAATTATTATCTATCCCTTTTAGTATTTATTCCTTACCTTTTTCTGATTTTCTCTATTTGCTTTTGAAACCACTATTGAAAATTGTTTTGTAAATTATTCCATCAACTATTCAGTCTCAACAACTCTGAGTCCATGATGGGGTGAGGCCTGGAAAAGCTTTGCTAGGATGGGATGTAGGAGGGGTAGTAGAGGGAGGGGAGTGTCTGTTGGATAATTGCGGAGAGTCCAGTGCAGATTTTATGACATTAGCGCCGAGAACTGAGCGTATATCAGAGAGAGAGAGAGAGAGAGAGAGAGAGAGAGAGAGAGAGAGAGAAGAGAGAGAGAGAGAGAAATAAAGATAGTAAGAGCGAGATAGCTAGAGGAAAGTTGAGAGGGACAGAGAGAGATAGAGTGAGAGAAAAAAAGAGTGAGAGAGGAGAGACGAGAAGAGAAAAGAGAGAGAGAAGTGTCAAGTGGTTGGATAGAAATAGATTTGAGACTCAGATCTCATTCAAGTCACAGTTTTAGTAAAAGTGTCTCAATAGGAAGTTTTAAACTTTCAACATAAACGTCCTTTGTACGTGTTACATAAATTACAAATTCATGTTTACGAAAGAGCATTCCATCGAGCAGCTGCATCTTTCCGTCTTTAATCCTAGTCTGCAACAACAACAACAACCGATTAGAGTGCTACTGTTGTCCATGACAACATCGAGCACTATAGAACCAAATCCAAACCGATGAGCAGAGTGAGGGGTCCATAAACGGTGCGAGCCAAAATCCGCGTAATCAGTCCAAGGAAGGGTATTAGCGGAATGAAGGTTCGCGTGACGGTCTTTGCTTTTTTCTCAGTCTTCCATTATTCTGGCTGAAGCCAGTAGCGATGTCGGTAAGATACTCGACCACGGATCAGTATGTGCGGGGATCAAATCCTGGGCTCTCCCGTCACTGATATCGCTTTCGAGTGAGGAAACTGACGTTAACCTTAGCTTTACTTTTTTATTTAAATTAGCACGCACTATATAGTGAACAATCTTCCATGATGGCATCTTTTAATGTCATGCTTAAACTGCTGGGTAGTTTATAGTCAGCGTTCATTTTACCAGTTCTATAATGTCTGAGGTTTTAGTTTCTGATCAGATTGACTAGAAATTGAATCCAAGACATCAGAAATGAGCGTTTAGAACTTCTTAACGTATTTAGAACACGCTGCTGAGTACACATCGACTAGCTAGACAGGGAATAAAATTTGACTGAAACAAATTTGACACCAATGAATCTAAATGTGGCAGAAAGTAAGCCGTGCCTTTCCTCTGAGAGGACGATACTTAATTGAATTAAAATAATGTCAAGAGGAATGTGCCATCAATTTGAATATTAAACTTGCAAGGGCGTGTAGTTCTGACATAATTCTATAGTAGTCGGTAATTCTAATATCACTATAATGCGTTATTTAAGTATTCATAATACGAGCCGACATCTGAGCGTTATATTATAATATCTATAACGTTTACACTTGTGCTTAACTTAATATCCGCATAAATCGTATAAATTTCTCTAATTTTATCAACTTTCTTGTTGAAGCACGCTTTTACCTTGCTTAAATTTAATACTGCCCACTAAATTGTATAAAATTAGTCTTATGGTCCAACGACTGTGTTGATAGCGTTGGAATGTGTTCTATCCAATTCTTCTTCCTATTTCTGAATGCACTTATCAAAGTAGCGTTTTAAATTTTCAGCTTATAAAATGTACTGACACTGAATTTAAAGTAGTCTCAATCGTTTATATCCTTCAGGCAAGGAACTTCTTAATTAATACTAGATCTAGACTCTCCTATCTACTATAATTAATCAGTGGTACAGACAGCTCTGGTCAGCTGCCACAGCAGCTGCATCTCTTCGTGTTGCACAATGTTACGTAATTACTACGTCAGACAGATGTTAGAACTTTCTTGCATAGACTTCAATGAACAGCATTTGTGATTTCTAAGCGTAATTGTCTCCTATCAGCACAATGGGTTCAGGCATAGGAAACTACGATGAATTAAAAATTATCTAATGGATCAATCAGCAATAACGGTTGCCTGAAGGTGTATGTGTGTGTGTATGTGTGTGTGTGTGCGCGCGCGCGCGTGTGTGTGTGTATGTGTGTGTGAGGGGTGATGCTAGTAATGTATCACAGATGCGTCATGTTGCCATGGGCCACGAAAGAGTTGGGAGAGAATGTGTCAACAATTATATAACATACTATAACATCAGATTTGAAAGGATGAAATGAGATTTGAATTAGATTTCTTTTTCTCGATTCAATTCTTAATTTAGTATCTAATCGAAAGAGGACTTCAAAGCATCAGAGGTAAAGAAACGGTTAAATAGCTTGACCGGGGATCGAAGCCGCTAGGATTCAGATAACATAGAGATCAGTCAATTTAAATTTTATGAACTTATCCAACGCCTGGCATATCGGCCGTTTTGATCGTTATATTCAGCATCAGATTAATTATCTCATAAACCACTTAAATATTAGAAAATACAGATTTAGCGTGTGTTTCCTCATGCAAGGAAGAGGTCAGGGACGTTCCACATCACTTATCAATTCAAATCAATTCACCCCAAAGGATTATCTAAAAATCATATTCCAGAGAGAAGAACCAAGATCACCTAAACGATGCATGTCGGACGATCAAACAAGCAGTCAGGCAAGACGATGTAAGCCAGTGGTGGGAAGAGATGTGTTTACAACCTACTACAGAAAGTGGAAGTAGTAGAACATGAGCGAAGATCAGGAGGCAGAGAGTTCCAAACAGTAGGAGCTGAAAAATTACGTCTACCTAGTGAATTGACAATATTAGGAATTTCCACATCTTAACGACCATATTAACTAAGTTTCGTTAGTACATTAGTGCCACAAGACGATCGCTTTTGTGCTAACACATTGGAAGCGACAAAGATTGTTATTTTAAGTTTAACGTGAAAGTCGCAGTATTCGGAATTTTTTCTGCTAACTGAAATTCACTGACGATTGACAAAGCGAATTATACTGAAAAATAAATATTACTTTCTAATGGGCATGTCAGTGAATAGGCTGTCTGTCAAACTGTATTAAATAGAAGAGAACATTGAAGATTTCACTAACCGCATTAGAGTCATCTGCTGTATTAGAATCTAATTGAACGCCTTATGAACTCTGACATATAGGGTCAAACTGGGGTCAGAAAAATCTATAGCAAGTGCATTAATTGTACTATGATATATTGTCAACTTGTACACTGTACTAGTACTACACTGTACCATCTGTACACTGTACTGTACTACACTGTACCATCTGTACACTGTACTTGTACAACACTGTACTTCCGTACATTGTACTTGTACTACACTGTACCATCTGTACACTGTACTAGTACTACACTGTACCATTAGTACACCTGTACTACACTGTACCATCTGTACACTGTACTTGTACTACACTGTACCATGTGTACACTGTACTTGTACTACGCTGTATTTTCTGTTGATATTGATAAAACTGTCGCCATGATATTTGTGCGTAAGGATCGTCATTGGAGTGTATTAGAGGAATTTCCAAGATTTAAGTTGGACAATTCTTTTATTAATTATGTATCGCAGTTTAAATATTTAGGCCGTATTATTACCTGATAATAACGATATACAGCGTGAAATACGTGGTATGTTTATGCGTACGAATGTATTAAAGCATAGATTTGCTTTTTGCTCTCTTAATGTTAAGAGGGTCCTGTTCAAATCCTATTGTATGTGCTTCTATGATGTGGCACTATGGTCGTCGTTTACTATAGGCTCAATAGAGAAGTTTCGATCTTGCTATAATAAATGTATTAAATTATTTTTTGGATATAAACTTTACAGCAGCTTAACCATCGCGCTGCTAGAAACCGGATTACATAGTTTTAATACTCTTCTTTTTAATTACAGATTAAAGTTTGAAATGTGCATTCTGGATAATACTAATATGCTATTAAAGTGTTTTGATGTTCTGAGCTTATTGTAGGTTTATATGCCTAATTCTATAAGTAATTTTGTTAGAGCTCCCCTTATGCACAGCCTATTTGCTTTTCTGGTTCTTGTTGCATTGTTGTGTTTGTAAGATTTGCGCATAGGTTATTATGCCTGAAATAAAGCAATAAATAAATGAAATAAACTGGTGGAAGTTGAAGATAAAATCTATTAACTTAAGTCGCAACAGTCAAACTGCAGGAAATACCAGCGACTTGCAAATACCCAAGACAGTCTTAATTCCTTCTTGTTCTTCTTTTTTCTTTATTCTCGTCATCCTGCCACATCGTCTTTCAACAATGGCTGGTGAAATGATTTTGCGACTTCCTTCAGCACATTGTGATGGTTAGAAATGTGTTTCATTCACTCCTTCAAGATGGTCATTCTTTAAAGTAATAACCGATCTCGGCTCTGCTGAACTGATGACGCACTTGCTCTGCCAGGTGCGATAAATCCCGCCACCAGCTTTGATCTTAGAAGTGAGTGTTATAGATTTTACTCTCAGATCAGCGAGGCCGAGAAGCGAACCCGCGAGAGTTCAATTCACCTTAAGATCTGTCATTTAAAATATCTTGACGTTATCTGACGCCTTTAACTACTACTAACGTTCTATTGAGACTAGACTATTTTACCAGTGCGTCTCGCTATCCATGGCAAAGGTATGTGAAAATGTGTCTAGGTGTAAGGAGTTAGTTAAGTAAAAATAAAAGAAAATTAGTTAGCAACAGATATTGCAATTCAACCCAGACTAGTGATTGCGAGTTGTGAGACTAGACTGATGGCAGAATTTAGCGCACTTGTCATAGTTGCTCGTCAGTAATCGAAGTTAAGTTAAGTCAGCTTCAGTTAGTACAAGGTTGGTTGACCACCACGGAAGATTGAGTGTTGACAGATTTGCATGAAAAAATCTGAGGTTGTTATGAGGTTATTCTTTAATCCGTATCGGCTGCAATTGATGCGCCATCAAAAGGCAACGATTACTAATAACCATGGAGAGGAAAGAGGAAATGGGTCTTAAACAAGCATCTCTGCTTCCTGACCCAGTGTGTCGTTATGTTATGTTAAGTTAGTTACTGTACGAGTTGTCAAGTTAAATCTAGCATCAATGGAGACAGTTTATCGGAACTTATAGTAGTGCCACATTGCTTCAATGAAATTCATTCTCTTTTAAATCCTAAAATAGTAATTTTCAAATGAAGTAACAGCTCTTAGTAATCTTTAATTGGTCATCAACAACGCCCTTATTTTGTTTTATCAATTCGCAATAAAATATAAACATCAGCGCAGAAAATAATTGTCATCTACAATTGAATATATATGAACTGATATCCACTGTTTGAGTACCCATGCTGTATTCTCTCTCTATCGCATTACTTGACTTGTTTAACATTTATATCTATTTGAGAAAATTCTTATAAATTTAGAACTAATAAATTCTAGAAATTTATTTCAAATTAATTGAATTAATTAATTCTAATTAATTTAAATTTATTTCTAATTGAGTCATCATTCAGTCTAGTCTGACTGCTGCTTTGGTTGGTCTGTTAGTTGATCAACCACGGCGATGATTGAGTTCAACCTCTTGAAGAGAAGGGAGACGCTAAACCCGCTTAAAAATAAATCTTTCAAAATTCTATATAATGAAGTTGAACTTTACATCTTCCTACTAATACTTGATTGATTCGTGTACGTGGTTCCTTTTATTATTACTGGGTTTAAGGTTAAGGTAAAGAGCCTCAAGGGCTTCTCTTCAAACCCGACCATCGTCGTGATTGATCAACTGACCAACCAAAGCAGCAGTCAGACTAGACTGAGTGATGATTCAGCTCTCAATGAGAAATACATGACAAACATATCCAACTATATAAAGTTCCCGCCTATGATTAATATAGTAATTAAAATATTAACAGAGTGCTATCAGAGAATGATATAAAAGAGATCACAGGATGTTATCACAGGGTGTTATGAAGTAGTGTTATCACAGGGTGTTATCACCGGGTGTTATCAAGTAGTGTTATCACAGGGTGTTATCACAGGGTGTTATCAAGTAATGTTATCACAGGATGTTATCACAGGGTGTTATCACAGGATGTTATCACAGGGTGTTATCACAGGATGTTATCAAGTAGTGTTATCACAGGGTGTTATCAAGGAGTGTTATCAAGGAGTGCTATCACAGGGTGTTATCACAGGGTGTTATCAAGTAGTGTTATCACAGGATGTTATCACAGGGTGTTATCAAGTAGTGTTGTCACAGGGTGTTATCACCGGGTGTTATCACAGGACGTTATCACAGGGTGTTATCAAGTTGTGTTATCACAGGGTGTTATCAAATAGTGTTATCACAGGACGTTATCAGACAGTGTTATCACAGGATGTTATCAGACAGTGTTATCACATAGTATAATCACATAGTATTATCACATAGTATTATCACATAGTAGTATCACATAGTAGTATCACATAGATTTATCACATAGTTTTATCACATAGTATTTTCACAGGGTGTTATCACATAGTGTTATCACAGATTGTTATCACGTAGTATTATCACATGCTGATATCACAGATTGTTATCACATGCTGATATCACAGATTGCTATCACAGAGTGCTATCATCGCCTCTAGCTGGGCATTTGGTGCTCTGAAACAGACGATAAAAAATTTACTTTCTTAATGTATTCTAAACGCAATCTCAATACTCTTTCAAGATTAAGGCCCTAAGCCTTACGTTGTCACCTTAACTTTTGACCTGTAACGTGAATAGCTGGAACACCAGTAGAATCTTGATTACCTTTTAATCACACTCAATTATCTTAACGTATTTCCGGTCCACCTATAATGATATTTTCTTCAGATAAATCTCCTATCTCTCTTGTCCCTCTCACAGTGTTAATCTGTTTGAACCGACTGACCTGTTTTAATCACTAGAGCGCCTCTAATTAGTTTTCCCAATGGCTTTCATTAATTATAACTCATGTAGAGTCAGAAATTCAACCTCAACTTTCAGTATAATGTTTCAGTTTCAACACACACACACACACACACACACACACACACACACACACACACTGTCTCTCCCTCTCTTTCTTTCACTAGTGTTCTAATATATGGCTGGTCCAAGACATATATTCCTGCTACAATTCTGCTCCCAAATCCAATAAAATGAACTTCATTTGCACAAGAACATCTCTTCACCAAAGGCTATGTCTAACGTGTGCGTAGGCACACGTTAGACATAGCGTGTAGACGTTATTGCCTTAATCCATGCCTGCATGGATTAAGGCAATAGTTTCTCAATTGATTTCTCTTTGTCTTCTTCATAAATTACATTGCCGCTTCTTACGACGCGTACAGTTTGCTGTCGATCTATTCTTCATTTGCCGGAGCTCAACACAAGGAAAGAGTAACGCTAAGCTAAGTCAGGTTAATGTCTATAGTACCTTGCTATTATAGCAATGTCGAAGATGGGCCGGCCATCTATGACAAGTTAATCAGGTAGGGCATTAAAATGTGCTTTCATTTCTACCTTGTGACCAATATTTGCAATTAAAAAACCATCTAACTATCCAGCTAGCTAACTAGATGGCTGAGTGACTGACTGATTAAATGACTAACTGATTGACTGCCTAACTGACTGACTGATTAAACGACCAACTGTTTGGCATTGACTGTCTGACTGACTGACTGATTGACAGATTGACTGACTGATTGACTGGCTTACTGATTGACTATATTTTAATTGTTTCTGAAGTTCCACATGTATGCTCAAATTGAAAGAAGAAACGTTTATTTAATTTATGCTCTGCTAATACTTTTGGAAACTGGTTAATTTAGTACCATACTTCACACAAAAATCAATCAAACTACTAAAGTGTTTATTTCAGAAAAACGTAGAGAACGATTTATTTCCTGAAACTTCGTAATACACATATTGTGTCGCAGCCTATTGTGCACCAGTCGATGAGTCCATATAAGTCTGTCTTTCCTTAGTTTTTGAGAAAAAGAGCTTCTTCATTTTCCTTGTGTTAATCTCGCTTTCCTGCTAGGACCGCTTGGTGACATGCCTGCCTCCATTTGCCGCGTTCGTGGACGTTCTCTGTATTGACCTTTACTATGCGCATATCCTCGATTATTTTATCCAGTCAACGCTCCTTGGGTCTCCCTCTCTGACCACTATCGTGTGGACTCAAGTTCATCGCTGTCTTGATCACAAAATGGTCGTCACTCCTCATGACTTGGACGTACCAGAGCAGTCTTTCCTCTCGCATTTTCTCCGTTATTGGCGCTACTAACATTCGACGTATACGTTGGGGACGAGATCAAACAGCTTAGCTATAGAAATATCAGCGAATGAGAGGGTAAGAAATATGATATGTTGCTGTTCTCAATAAAATAAAGTAAAAAAGCTGGTAACGTTAATGTTAAAGTCAGATTCCTCACTCGAAAGCCATATCAGTGACGGGCGAGCCCAGGATTTGAACTCTGTTCATACCGATACGCGGTCGAATATCTTACCAACATCGCCACTGGAATCAGCCAGTAGCAATACTTATATATTAACGGGATACTTTAAGTAAATACTAAATTAATATATATGATATGGCTTTAGCTTCACTTTTAAAATTGAAAATTTAAATTTTTAGCAATCTTTGTTTTATGCGTACATCAGGACGTTAGGAGCGTTTCGTCCTGAGCTGATATAAAATGCACTGGAGTGGCTGAGAGGTGATGGTCACTATGATGTAGAGGTGAGAGAGTTGACCTGATAGTGTTACACGAGTGCAGGGCCTAATTACAAACAACTGACCGAGTGAACTCAGTGACCCCGGGCCGGTCTTCGAGTGTAGCTCGTGTTATGAGGTCATTTAGTGGAAAGTCGTCATAGACTGGACACACTGGTCAGAGATAATACCTGTCTACCCTCCTCCCTTCACCCTACACACCCTAGCTTACATAATACATCCATCCTCTCTCTCTCTCTATCTCTCTCTCTCGCTTTTTATCACTCACTCACTCTCCCTCTATCTCTCCCTCGCTTTCTCAATCTCTCTCACCCTCACTCTCTCTCTTTCTCTCTCTCACTCTCTCTCTTTTACTTTCTCTATATCTTTCTCCCTCAATTTCTCTCTCTCTCTCTCTCTCTCTCTTTCACCCTCACTTTCTCTTTCTCTCTCTCTCTCTCTCTCTTTCTATGGTGTTCTGCTAAGTGACAGGTCCAAGATACATATTAATACTTAATATACTAACACGGTCACTTAAAAGTATTCCATTGATCAAATTGTAACCCATCACAACGGCAATACCTTATCAATGCCTATATTAACTATTTATTGCTTAGGAAAAGTACGACGTCTTATTATCTTCCTCACTTGTTGCTTAGTCGTCTCTTACCACAAGTGCAGTCAGCTCGCTTTTCCTCTATCGAAACATTACTGACACTGCAAAGTAAAAATGAATAAGGTTGAGTGCTTACCTCAAATCTAGTGTATAACTGACAGCCAAAAACAAGTTAATCTAGGGTCACACTCATAGAATTGAAAAGTTGTGCTTCTGTCCAAAATAAAATAATAAATTACTAAGTAATTTTTATAATTATTTTAATAATAATAATAATAGTAATAAAGGTTTAACGGCCGTTTCTTCATCCAGGGATGATGTCAGGAACGTCCCCACAGCACACATGACTACTCAATTCACCCAGACCAATCTATAAAAGCAATGTGCATTAAAGAGTAAGGTTCTAAACGAAAGACTTTAAAAGAACAATGAACATCGAAATAATGGCAGATATGCACAGCGCCATCGTCACTATATTACTACGAGAAAAATCGATTAACTATGACTTATGTCCACCTAAAACCAGGGTATAAATGTTAATATTCCACACAGTAAATTTAAAACAACCTACATAAACTAGATTAGAAGGCGTCGAGGTGAATCCATGAAAATATATCAATAGTTTTATTATACAGAAACTCCAAACAACTGAAGCTTTTTGCCCTTAATTATAATTTTGTGTAATTTGGGAGCCTATAGAAAGGGGAGTCGTTCGAGTGCTACCACATCCTATTGGGTGGAAAACCATTCGATATCTCGTATATTATAAAATCCTGGCGGCTAATTCGGGACCTGGAAAATGTATCTATTGAATTATCTGCGAACCTAAAATACATTTAGAGTGCGTGATTGTAAGTGGCGTGCTTGTAAGTGAGAGAGAGAGAGAGAGAGAGAGAAGAGGGGTAGAAAGAGAGAGAGCGAGAGAGATAGAGAGAGAGAGAGTGAGTGAGCGAGAAAAAGAGAGGGGAGGTGGGACAGAGAGACAAAGAGGGATCCTAGTGAGATGAGAATAGGTTATTAGAGTAAATGAGAGGGTGTGCAAGAGTATTAAAGAGTTAGCTGATAATGAGATAAAGATATATACGCGAGAATACAGAGTATTTAATTACTTCAGAGTAAAATGGAGTTCAGACGATAATCGACGAGTCTAAACTCAACATTAGAGGCTCACGAGCCACGAGCCACATTCAACCCCACGAGCCACATTCAATGCCACGAGCCATATTCAACCTCACGAGTCACATTCAACCTCACGAGCCACATTCAACCACACGAGCCACATTCAATCCCACGAGCCACATTCAACCACACGAGCCACATTCAACCACACGAGCCACATTCAATGCCACGAGCCTATACTAGAGGCTCATGGCCCGTTAATGAGGACAACTAGTAGTCAAACTTGTGATACTAATAAATACCCAAATGTCTATAACCTGCCTACGCCCTGACATTCTACAAATATTGCAGCCATTCACTTTATATTCCTACTTATTTCTGGCTAAAAATAGCTTCATGCTAAGCCAATGGAACCAGTAACCTGTAGAATGGTATTGAATGAATAATAAAGAAATATATTCCTTAACCAGGCCCGTGTTGTGTTCTCTATGCCCTGGTCATGCATGCACTAAAGAATAGATCAACCGTAAACTGCACTTGTCACAAGAGACGACAGAACAAGAACTGAAACCAACTCAAAGCCATTTGCTGCCCAAGTTAACTAGTTTATCAATGGAGTGCTCTTTAATGGGCTTAAAATCAGTATATGAATAGTAACAGTTACCCTGTTATGCTATGAAACAGAACATATAATAAAGAATGATACTTCTAACCACTGGCGCGGTGTGCTATGTTTTCATCTGTGACTCCTTATGTGGTAGTTAAACAAAGTAGTTCAATTATAAAGTTAGGGCAAAATATAGGCACGAAGCTCGAAGTTGTCATGGACAAATGAATAGAGCACTTGGCCCAGGAGATAAAACACGCTAAGTGTCGCAGGTTCGAATCCTAGGTCTACATCACTGACGCTGACTTGAAGCTCGGTTGTTTGACCTCAGTACCATTGTGTTCGATGTTGTCATTGACGACAATAGCCCGGAGCTGGTGTTGTTGTTGTTTATCAATGCGATGAAGTAATTGGACGTCTTATTGACCTGGTTTCTTAACTTTGTCTTTTCCTGGTGTATAAGGCTATTCATCATCATCATTATCATCATCATCATCATCATCATCATCATCATTATCATCATCATCTTCATCATCAGTCCCTTGCGATCTGACGAGAACATAGGACGGCAACATTCCTCCATTCTTCCCTGCCTTTAGCAACCCTCACAGCACCTTCCTATGAAATGTTCAAAATTTTCAAATCTTTGTTGATCGTGTTGAACCAAGTACGTGATGAACCAAGTATGTTGATCCACGTTTGAATAAGGCTAATACTGTAAATGAAATAAGGAACAAGGAAAGCAGGACAGGTTTCATAAGAGTCCATGCCAACATTTAACTGATCACGAGGCTGAACAGTGGTTACTGAGTTAGATCATCAACTACAGATCTGTGTATCTGGGTACAATCCCTGTCCTTCATTGTCTGAAAAACTTTCCAGACGAAACAGATTCTATTATCGGCTTTAAAAATCTTGCAGCAGAAATTTAAGCCAACATCTGCATTCGCATTCTAGTTTTTTATTTCAATTTTTACTTTAAATATTTTTAAACTGATGTTAAAGCCAATGCGTGTCTGCATTAGCATATAATATCAGAGCGGCAATATTAACTGATTAATCGATGATATGCTCCTCTCTGAGTGAGTCAGTCATTGCGTAGTATTATAGAAACCCATAACTGTCTGAGCACTAAAGAAAGCGCCTGTTTACATTGCGATGCCTATCTGTGCATATCATATAAGGTGATAAGTGGTTCGGCGAAGTTTGAGTGCTTTAGATATAAAGTGAGACTTAAAAGCCATTAAACGATCGTTAAACAAGGAATTAACAAGCCATCGACAAGTCAAAACAAATGAAAAGTCTCTCTATAACCCATGATAAAGAACAAGCTAATAAAAGTCTATTTTACTCATTTTGATAGAGGAATTTGATAGGATTAACCGATGTTTAGTTTATTAAAGAGAAAAACTTTGATCTGCAGCGCAGTCTATGGCGGCTTAGCGTAACTATCAGTATCATATTAGCTTTGACTTTTCTGGTCTACATCGGCCTTGTAGGCTAATAAATTATTAATTAATGTTAATTAGTGCACGTATCTTCTACTTCTTCTTCTTCTTCTTCTTCTTCAGTGCACTGCCAGTGGCAGGTTCAAGGTACATATTCATACTCAAAGTCTGCTTTCTCGCTCCATAAGAGCACTCCTTAGATCTACAAGTTAATCCCTTCACAAAGTCTATGCCATATCCATACCTTATGTAGCCTATAGATTAAGAAAAGTATGGCTTCTGAGGTGGTTTCCCGTTGCCTTCTTCCATTAAATGGACTAATTACCATTTAATCATGGGGGAAAATACTTCATGGTGAGGTGGGTCCCCTCTTGCCATACTAAGCTCCTGCCTTAGTCACCTCTTACGTACACGCAGAAGATTGTTTGCGGCTGCCTTATTCTGCAGTGGTCCAAATACCCGAGCACAACACGGGGGATGGTCGAAAAATGGTCAGATATTCCATTCGCTTAGAAAATTATTGTAGCAATTTAATAAAAGTGCCATACACTGTCTAAAAGCTAAAAAAGCTGAAATCTAATGTTAACGTCAGTTTCCTCACTTGAAAGCGGTGTCAACGACGAGCGAGCCCGGGATTTGAATCCCGCACATACTGATCCGCGGTCGAGTACCTAACCGAATTCACCACTGACTGCAGTCAAGCTGCTATACTCTGAAAATACTCTTGTTCATAGAAGTAGGCTTGCCTATATTGTTACCACTTAATTAGATACTTTAACAACAGGTGGCGACATTGCGCCTGCGTCAGCCCCTATTACAATCAATCAGTAAATATTTTATGCTCTATTTCATTTATTGGCTTACTTCTTATTAATACTTCCTCTCTCCTTTCAGACTTCTTTGTTCAAACTTTCCATTACTCCTAAGTACACAACTAAGTACTTACTAAATACAATTCTAACTTATTTTAAGGTCCGTCAAATGATGAACAACCAGTGTAAATCGAACTACTTAATGCAGAGTTTAACGTCAGTCTTGTGCCTATGACACAATAGTCACGAACGGGCTAGCACTGGATTATAACCTTGCCTGTACGAACCCATAGCCAGAAACAGAAGCAATAAATACATTACTCTAAATACATCTCTCTCTCTCCCTCTCTCTCTGTCTCTCTGTATCTCTCTCTCCCTCTCTCTCTCTGTCTCTCTGTATCTCTCTCTCTCCCTCTCCCTCTCTCTGTCTCTCTGTATCTCTCTCTCCCTCTCTCTCTCTCTCTGTATCTCTCTCTCTCTCTCTTAGTGTTCTGCAAAGTAGCAAGTCCAAGGTATGTATTCCTACTTACATTTTGATTTCTCCATACTTGGCTTTAGTAAAGGTTTATGTAGTCCATATTTACAATACATGTAGGCGTAATTTTTATACCATAATGTATATCGTACGTATGAAAATTATTGCTTCTGAGGTGGTTTCCTTTTATCTTTCTCGGTTCATGCTCAGTCGCCTCTTCGAAACGTGCTGTTCTACGTTTGATCTATTCTTAAATTGGCCGAACATGCTCTGAAGTATCACGTTAGTCAAAGTTAAAATTTTTATTCTCATATTAAGCTTCACTTTTGACTAAGACTCAGAACAATTTAATCATTACAGGACAGACAGACAGACAGAATGAGCGAATTATTCCGTAGGAAGTGAATTGTCGCTAGGTATATTACATTCTCAGTAAACTTCTAAAGTTTGCCGACTCTAAATGCTGTCTATTCGTATATATCTGTAAGACAAAGAGTCTCCAATCATCAAGATAACCTCTATAAGGCATGACCACACTCATAAGGCTAATAGAAGGTTGTTGTGGAACAATGGACACCGGTGTCCTATGTGATTGCATACACTAAGAACCGGAAGTCAAGTGCAGGCGGGTGGAAGAGTTTAAAAGTGGAAAACTTCCATTGACTCCATCAGTTCACGTTCAGTCTAGCACACAGGACCTGTTGAAATTCTGTTCTAGTCCAGCTTAGATAAAAGCCTATAATAAACTAGCTTAGATAGGCTTATGATAGTCTAGACTAGCTTAGATAAGCTTATTGTTGACTAGTTTAGTTTAGATCAGCTTATTATTTACTAGTCTTGCCTAAACAGACTTATGATAGACTAGTCTATCATAAGCAACTCGTGAATATGAATATGTGTCTTGAGCCTGTCATGTTTGTAGAACACGAGAGCGAATAATATTATAAATAAGTTATTCTACAGTCTCATATAGGCCTAATTCTGATATTTAAAAGAGCAACAATAATTCAGTTTTAATTTAAAATATGAAGACTGCTTGTAATTATTTTCTATAGTCTTAACTGATGTTTTTTACAACAATTTTATAAAGATATTTATCTAGGAAAATCTGGGATTGACTGATGTCATGATATAACGTGAGACAGAGAGGAGTGGAGGTGTATTCGTATTCTGACTCTGGTTAAACTGATATTAAAGGGAAGAAGAAGAAGAAGATGATGATGATATCTAGATAGGCTCAGTAGCTTATTTATCCTGCTAATTCCTGAATTAATTTTTACACTTTACACTTTTTTCTGCAATAATTGTATAGGCCTATGTATTGGCTTAAGCTGAAATACTATTTAGGGACGTAGTTATTTTAAAACATATTTAATTAAAATTAATTTGTAGACTTGAGTACAGAGCTACTCTAGTCAATCTCATTCTGATGTCATCTCATCTGTCTCTTTCTTAGTACACTGCCTACTGGCAGGTCCATGGTATATAACGCCTCCACTCTTCTCTGTCTTCCGCCTTCCTCTTCATTTCCACATATGAGTTGGTCTTTAAATCATCTAACATACCTACGCTCGGTCTGCCCCTGCCTCTTTTTCCTTCAATTCTACATTCTATGACCTCTTTTAATAGACTTTCCTCCCTTAGAATGAGTCCTATCCAACTCGTCTTCATATTTCTTAATACACTATGGTGCACTTTGGCGCACAAAAATACACTTTGGTGACATATTGGCAGCTCATATAGCCTATGTTATCGGCGACAACTTATTTTCGTTTTAAAAATTTGTTCTTATTTTAGATTAACTGAGCAGGAAAAATTAACACATCAAACTATTTTGTAGCATTAAGGTCTATTCATTAGGTGTGAATCAATCTTTAGAAGCCAGTTAGTAAGACACTATTAGAGGGCCTCGTGACAAAAAAAGGCCACAATCACTGTAGCATATGGTCCCCCGATCAAATCTGGTACATAAGGAATCAGCTCTCATTTTCTAATCGTATACACTTGACGCTACGTTTTTAATATAATGGCATTTGCTAGACCCTTACACGTGCAAATTTTTTATAAATAGGTATTTTAACAAATATTTTGAGTCATAAGAAAGGTGTTATGATGATAATTGTTTAATAATCATTTTGAATAATTGCAAGCAAACACATCGGCTATCTCTACCTTAAATATGTGAACATGTGCGTAATGTAATTTGTAAACGCTTGACACTGGAAGATTCACCACTGGAATTGGCGCCATTCCTGCGGTAATTTAAAGATATTCATATTTTTGAGTGGCGTCACTTGACTGTGCTCACCCTTAATTAATTATTAAATGATAATTATTAGTAATTAATAAAAATTTATCAAAAAGTTTATTATAATCTCACTCTCTCTAGTGTTTAGTTAAGCGGCAGACCGCAGGCCCAATGTACATATTCATACCCTTGAGTCTGCTTTCATATAGAGCATTTCATAGATCATTAAGTTAAATCTTTTATAAAAGTCTATGCCTTACTTATGATTACCTTACGTAGCCTATAGCTTGGATAAAATATGGATTCTTAGATAGATTCCTGTTGCCTTCCTCCGCTTATGCTTGGTCGCCTATTGCGACACGTGCAGCTAGCGGTTTCTATCATATTCGATACAAAATGAAACATTAAAATAATAAAGACATTTAAAGGTATATTAATTAAACCAATAGGCCTAACACCAGATTGAAATCATCCGATTATCTTAATTTTAACCTTTTCTTTCCTCTTCATTTTGAGTCAGAGAGGAAATATAACAAGGGAATTGGACATTAATTAAAGACGGAGATAAGCGCGGACTCAATTAAAATTCGATAAAGAAAATTCGACAATGCAGATTCAATGAGCAGGAAATAGGCGACAAAGCTTTTTGCACGTGTCATTAAGTTTGATTGACACTTGACAGCGGTGGGCCTGAAGATTAATGCGGCACTATAGGAAGAGGAAATAGTTTTTATAAAAGTGTAAGTTAAGATTCTGACAAAAGAAAATTAAGATAAAGAGGTAATGCTCTAATAAAGGGTGTCATTTAATAAAGGGTGTGGAAATGAAGTCATGCTAGTGAATGAGTGAAAGTTTTTATAGACAAACCGTGGTCGCTATGCTGTAGTACTTGTCTTTTAAATAACATCGTCATCATCATCATAATCATCATCATCATCATCATTTTAACTTTTATATCCCTCGCTTATAGTCTGTGTAAATAGGAGGCTCACAGCACATATTATTCTATTCTTGTGAACTATAAAGATCATTACATGAAACAATGAAATCTGCGGGTAGCTTGTAAATTGTTCGACGGTGTATCAGTAGTTGCGGGGTTCAAATCCAACATTCGCCCAGTCACTGCCATCTCTTCGAGACAGGAAACTGACGTTAAATGAAGCTTTATCCGTAATAACACCTTTTCTACTATCGAGTCCCTAACTGCACCATATCGCTACCACTACTTAAAATTAAGGGTTACTGAGGTGATTTTCAACGGGCTTTCTTCAATTTCAGTCTTAGACGCAGTGGTTAAAATGGGGAGGGGAAACGTAGGGAAATTCTATTTTCCTCTAGCTCTCATTTTTCTGAGCTGCTTTCCCCTGCTAGCGGAAATATTAAATACTAGGAGATCTATAAATACTTAATAGAGGGCCTGAAAAATTCTGACCGTTCCCTGGCTCTTAATTCCCACTTTAGCTTTTGGCTGGAGCTAGTGGCGAAGTCGGTAGTAAGATACTCGCCCGCGGATCAGTAGGTGCGGGGTTCAAATCCTGGGCTCGCCCGTCACTAACATCGCTTTCGAGTGAGGAAACTGACGCTAACCTTAGCTTTACCAGCTTTTTAACCAACTGATTAGATATCTTTTTTGAAAAAATCGTTTCTTTCTATTTTCAATCGTCTTGGACCAACTACGGAAATCACTAATTAAAACGACTACAAAATAATTGTAGAGATCTGTTTGACGGAGGCCAAGGAAAGGCCTGTGTGATAGGTTGAACGGAAGGGGAGAGGGGGGGGGGTGGAGGTGCTAAGCCTATAAAGCTCTGAGTATTCGCGTAGGTTGTGCAGATGAGTGAATGAAGTGACGCAACCAGCACGCGAGTTGTTACATAGAATATAGGATAATCCTTATCTATGCAATCGTCTTAGTAATAACTATACTACGATAGGTGCTTATGAAGTTCATAGACGGAACCGATACATGTATATAATATCATGTATATTTGATAGATAGATAGCTACTTTTTTATTATTCCGTACAGTTACCCACATGACATACCGTCATATATACCCACATGACATACCGTCATATATACCCACATGACATACCGTCATATATACCCACATGACATACCGTCATATATACCCACATGACATACCGCATGTGTTTACAAAGTTTCCTTACTATATATAGATAGATATAATATAGCAATATATGTATATTTGATAGATAGATAGCTACTATATATAGATAGATATGATATAGCAATATATGTATATTTGATAGATAGATAGCTAGATATGTAGATAGATATAATATACCTTTATTTGTATATTTGATAGATAGATAGCTAGGCCTATGGTGTATAGATACTATGTTTATTTCGGCGATGACACCAAATGTATATGCGATACAAAATGTATAAATACATGTATCTAAAGCGAGAAGTATCGGTTGTATGGGAAGATACAGAGTATCTTATCCATAGTATCTTGATGCATGCAGATGGTTGTCAGAAATTATTGCATGTCAATGTCAGGGTGTAAGTACACGTAAGATCATTCCGTAGATATATTAGCAGTATCACAGTATCAGTGAAATAGACTTAAAATTAGAATGACGTATGCTGATTACTGCTAAGGAATTATAATGCAAAATTATGAATTTTATACTTTAATGTTTAAGTGATAGACCGTTCCATACTGAGCATTGTTTATCAGTTAAAATTAAAAATATAATTTATAATTAAATGAAATTTAATGTATTTAATTTAATTTAATTCAATATAACACTTCAAAAACTTCAAATACATGTATATATCCAGCTTGATAGCAACTGCCATTATTCTTAATCACGTACATTTAGATGGTTTGCTTTTTTAATTTTTAGTTTTAATATTTTTCAGTTTTTATTATTTGTCTTTGTAAGCATAAGGGTGGTCAACTAGATAACCTCTATGACGGCCTAGTTAGTGTTATTGCATATTTGAGTGTTTTTGAAAATAAATTTGTTTCTCTCTCTGTCTCTCTCTCTCTCTGTCTCTCTCTCTCTCTGCGTCTCTCTGTGTCTCTCTATATCTTTGTCTCTCTCTGTCTTTATCTGTCTCTCTCTGTCTCTCTCTGTCTCTCTCTGTCTCTCTCTGTGTCTCTCTCTCTGTCTCTCTGTCTCTCTGTGTCTCTCTCTGTCTCTGTCTCTCTTTCTCTCTTTTTCTCTCTCTCTCTCTCTCTCTCTCTCTCTCTCTCTTTTTCTCTCTCTACAGTGAATGAGCCTCTGAAGAGCGTTAGGCTAATTAGAGGCAACGATATTATTATTATTATTTATTATTATTATTATTATTTATTGTTACAAAATTGTATTCATTATTTAAAAAGGCAACGATTACTAATAACTATGGAGAGGAAAGAGAATATAACAAAAACAACACAAGCATAAACTAAGAAAGGAAACTTTGTACACATGCGGTTGCATGCGTTTAACTATACGGAGAAAAATAGTATTTTAAATTTTATTAGGAGTTGAAGCTGAAAAAAATATTGCATCAGAAGAAATTAATCGGAAGTCCAGAGGATTATTTTTCATTGCGCAAATTTTTATTGGATAACTTTAACGGCAAAGGTTTTAATTTAATTTATTTAATTGCGCGCTCAATGGTCGGTAGTTGGAAATTATTTTCAATTCTTTAAAATCCACTTGATGCAGAAATTAAAGTTTCAGGAGAACTCAGCTACGAATAGAAATTGGTATCTTTAATTTTCTAGAAAGAGAAATTCTATTCAGTTATATCATCTGTTATATAACAATAATTCGTAGACATCCTGTTTTTCAATCTTATGATAGGATGGGCTGTTGAGCAGCCGTAACGAGAGTAAAATCATTGTTAAACAGACCCTGAGGTGATTTGAACCCTCGTGGGTTCGAATCCCAGCCACGCTGATCTGAGAGTAAAATCTCTGACTTTCTCTGGACTGGCTATACGGAAAATGGACAAAATTGCCTAATGGATTTAACATGTGGTGTTAAAAGTGATAGATATCAACGTAGTTGATCATTTCATTATAACACTATAATGTGTGTTATTACTAATATTATTATTATTATTATTATTATTATTATTATTATTATTATTATTATTATTATTGAGAGATGCAGTGCAAAGATAACATTTCATTCGAAGTCATACATTTCGAAGATATACATAGAACGTAAGAGCGAACTATGAATGCATAATGTTTCAAGAAATAATGGTACTACTTTATTTAAAATTTTTATTTACTTATTTTATTAGAATTTGTGATAATAATTTATTTTTATTATTATTTTTGTTCACATAGTTACACACATGACATACCGCATGTGCTACATAGTTTCTTTTCTTGGTTACTGTTTTTGTAGTTTTCGTTATTTCCTCCATTCCTTTCCATGGTTATTAGTAATCGTTGCCTTTTGTTGGCGCACCAATTACAGCCGGCACGGATTTAAGAATAACCTTCCAACACCCTCGGGATTTTTTCTTTCAAAGCTGTCAACACTCGGCCTTCCAAGGTGGTCGCCCACAAAGTACTAACCTGCGCGATGGAGCTTAACTTCGTTCAACTGACGCGCAGCTTAACCGAGTGCGCTAATCCCGCCCCCAATAATAATAATAACGGTATCAATTAAAGTGCTACGTTCGTCAATGACAACATTGAGGCAAATCCAAGTCGGTGAGCAAACGAATGTCCAAAAATGATGCAAATTCCAAAATTCAGAATGTCAGTCCGAAGATAAAGGGAAAGTTGGAATCATTGAGGAATTGATGAAACGCTAAATGAGGTGAGATAAGTGTTGGTTAAACCTTTGTTTGGTTTCTTTATCAGTAATTCATTAATTAGTTAATCATTGATTGATAGTTAATCATTGATTTATAGTTAATCACTGATTAACAAATGATCATTGAATCATAGTTGATTATTGATTGACAGTTGATCATTGATTGACAATTGATCATTTATTACTAGCGTATCATTTATTGTAACAGACGCCGCTTGCACGTAGGCAATTGTGTTTAGCCTAAAGAAAGCAGTCACTGTGTTTATAACAACCCACGTAGAAAGTTAACAAAGACCAGCATTGATCGTATTAGTCTAGATCAGGCAGAGTTCTTACTGCAGGATGTGGGCTGATTTATTTGTTAGATATTTCTCATGGACTTATGAACGATTTCAATAAACTCTAAGAAAGCAACATTAGTCATTTAACCGAAGCATAGCACGCGTTAAACCTCATAAATAGCTGTGCAATTAGAATTTTCATACAAAGAGCCCAGTGATTATATATTAAATCAGTTTTTACTTGGAAAGAACGTGACTCTGTTGGCATTTAACTGAGCGTCCACCTCAGAACGTCGAGTGCTGATAGCACTATAGAACCTTGGATGTTGAAGGATTAATCTTAAATCGGCGTTAGCTGCTATTTGCGGAAACGAAAGTGAATACTAATAGTCAAGGATAGAAAGGAAGAAATAACGAAAACTGCAAGAGATAAACTAACTAAAGGAACAAGTAAGCAGTGAAACTCTGTAAACACGTGCGGAATGTCAAACATAAGGACCGTGATAAGTCAATAAGTGATTAAACTGCGATAAGTCAATAAGTGATAAAAACTAATAAGTCAATAAGTGATTAAACTGTGATAAGTCAATAAGTGATTAAATTGTGATAAGTCAATAAGTGATAAACTGCGATAAGTCAATAAGTGATAAAAACTGATAAGTCAATAAGTGATTAAACTGTGATAAGTCAATAAGTGATAAACGCCTGATTAATCAGACCATAATTGTATATCAGAAGGTCTGAGAGTAGAGAGATGCAGCTAAGTTGGACCCCATACTCTGCTCATCGGATTTGATTTGGTACCACAGTGCTCAATGTTGTCATTGACGACAGTAGCACTCTAATTTTGTATGATTTCGGCGTATTTACGAATCATCACCGTCATCTTCTATTGAATCACAGTTTAATTTGGGTCGGGATACGAATAGACTTTCTCAAATCCTCCCTGTCCTACATCATATCATCCATAAGTCAATCCCTATATCAGACGTTTCCATTCGATTAAATTTTTGTAACAATTTCTGGAGTGTAGACTCGTATTTAAAATCATCATTATTTATTTATTTTTTAATTTTTTAATTTATCTCATTATTTATGAAATATCAGACACGTTTGCTATCGTCTGTACCCCAACCGGTACAGAAGCATGAGTTCAGATGATATAAATATAACTGCACTATTGCATCCTTCAACAAGCTACATAAACATCCGAAAAATATAGTATTTGAATTGATTTCAATAGATTTTGGTTTTATATAGGTCATATTTAATGTAGGTTATATTTTTTATTTTGATAATATAACTCAATAATTCTATAACTTGTATAATTCTAATTTATAGCTTAAATTTTTTGTTTTGCGCAAAGCAAAAAATGCCTTCGGTATTAGGAAAGATCTTTTAATAAAAAGCCTAAAGAAAGCCATAATGATAAAGATAGTGAAAACCTTGGTATGGACCAGGCTATATGGATGTGTAATCTAGACCTTAAGGAATGAAGATGTTAGGAAACTGGAGGAATTGAAAATGTGGATTTGGAGAAGAATGGAGAGGATTAGCTGGACTCAAAAGGTTACAAATGAGGAAGTTCTGGAGAGGGTTGGTACAAATAGACAATTGATAAATGCATTATGAAGTATAGGGTGTCCAGATAGGTCGTGAACGATTTTGAATGCAAAAAATTATATGTTATGCACAATACAATGTGGAAAGTTTGATACTGGCAGATAGGCTGTTCAATTGTAAATAACAGGGAAAATACTGTAGGTTTGTAACTTACGTTTCAAAGTGTTGACGTCATTTGCCGTGACGTCATCAAAATGTGCGTAAACAGAAAACTGCCGCAACAGTGCAGTAAATAAACGGCGTATCACTGATTAGGCAATGGCAACATTAAACGAAGCGCAAATTAGAGCACAAGCTATTACACTATTGGAAGAAAAGTATAGTTATGGCGTTATAGCAAAAAAACTAGGTCGTAGTAAAGCGTGGATTAGCAAGTGGGCCAACCGCTACAAGCAGAATCCAAACGAAACGCTGCAGAGTCGTTATCAAGGCGGTCGAAAGTCTGTGCTGACTGCTGCCGCTCAAAAACTGATTAGGCAGTCTAAATATGTGCGTGGACAGAGTCTGCGAAAGTTAGCACGTCGATTGAAAGACAAACGCTTTGCTGGATGCAAAGAGACAATAAGACAGTATATGCGAACGACGCTGAAATGGAAATGCTTTAAACGACAAAAGGTCCCAAAGTTAAGTAGTGCTTATAAAGTCCGCCGAGTCAACTTTGCGAAGAAGTTTAAAGATATTGACTGGTCGCGTGTCATGTTCACTGATGAATCACCTTTCAAACTTTACTACGTACCTAACAATAAGAACGATGTAGTATGGGGATCACAAGAAACTTCTGTTCCGTGCGCGCCACAGGTGAAGTTCAGCCCGTCAGTTCTGGTGTGGGGTGGTATTACAGCTCGCGGATTAACAAAACTTCATATCATCCCAAATAAAACTTCAGTTAATTCGACTTATTACATCAATGAGATACTGGAGAAAGAGGTCAAACCAGCATTCCAGCGAACAGTTGTATGTACGAATTTAACAGCTACAAAGCTGTTTCGTAATAACGGCGAAGGATTGTTTCAACAAGACGGTGCACGTGCACACACATCAAGAGCGTCAGTCGAGTGGTTGAACACAAACATTAATGGATATATCTCACCAGAGGACTGGCCACCTAATTCTCCGGATTTGTCACCGATAGAAAATGTTTGGAGTATTATGGCGGCAACGGTTTATGCCGATCCTGAACCGCAGACATTGAACAGCTTGAAACGCCGGATTCGAAAGGCGTGGAAATCGATACCTCTGAAAACTCTGACAAATCTAATTGGCTCGATGCATGATCGACTTGACGCTGTACTGAAGAATAAAGGAGACATTATTAAATACTAAATGACAATTTTTATAAATTTGTTACTAGTGGATTAAAAATGGCAGTCATTCAAAATCGTTCACGATCTATCTGGACACCCTATATATATATATATATATATATATATATATATATATATATATATATATATATATATATATATATATATATAGATTTGTATAGGAGGATATATTCTAAGGGGAAAAGTCTTCTGAAAGAAGTCATTGAAGGTTGAATGGAAGGAAATAGAGGCAGAGGCAGGCCGAGATTACGGTTGTTAGATATTTTTTAAATCATCACTCATATGTGGATATGAACAGGAAAGCGGAAGACAAAGAGTGGTGGCGTTATGTACCATGGACCTGCCAGTAGGTAGTGCATTAAGAGAGAGAGCTTAAATATTTGTTGGTATCATATTTATATTTTTTTGTTTTGCCATCTCTTAAGCGCATTTCATATACCGTCTACCTCAACATTTCACATTCGTGTAAACCATCATATAGATTCATTAAAACCTGCTTTATATATATAATATTGTTTTACAGCTTCATTATTTCTCTGTCCTATTGATTGCACACATCAGTCGGTATCTTTATTCCAGATTTCATCGCGCGGCGATGTTTTTACGACGCTGCGGCGGCGACGCGTTCAATACTAATAATGCGACGACTGGGTTCAGTTAGTGCCCAGCAAATAATGTTTTATGCGCGTTTTATTATTTTGTACCAATGTTATAATCGATAGGAACAAGTGAAGGATTTTATTGGACGATGTTTATACTGCGCGATACAAGCATTAAACCACAGAGTGAGGTCAAGTATCGCTAGACCACTGAAACAACTGATGCTGCGGCGGTGGTACATCGGTTCAGTGTCTCGACCTGCCGCTATAGATGCTTAATTCAAATCCCTAAGCCAACTACTTGCTGGCAATCTGATTTCTCTCGCTTTAAGGTTATTGGGCTGAACCGTGTGGCTTGTTGGTTAAGTTGTTCTAGAACCGATCAATTGGCATACGATTCAAATCCAGTGCTCTCTCGTTACTGGCATGTTATGAGGCAGGAAACTGACGTTAAACCTGGCTTTGGGTTTTATGAGAGTTGAACCTGAATAAAATTTAGATGAATTTTTATTGGTAGTCAAGCATTTTGTCGAATTAGCTACTCTGTATATACTAGGAAATACTATATACTAGGAAATACTATATACTAGGAAATACTATATACTAGGAAATACTATATACTAGGAAATACTATATACTAGGAAATACTATATACTAGGAAATACTATATACTAGGAAATACTATATACTAGGAAATACTATATACTAGTAAATACTATATACTAGGAAATACTATATACTAGGAAATACTATATACTAGGAAATACTATATACTAGGAAATACTATATACTAGGAAATACTATATACTAGGAAATACTATATACTAGGAAATACTATATACTAGGAAATACTATATACTAGGAAATACTATATACTAGGAAATACTATATACTAGGAAAAACTATATACTAGGAAATACTATATACTAGGAAATACTATATACTAGGAAATACTATATACTAGGAAATACTATATACTAGGAAATACTATATACTAGGAAATACTATATACTAGGAAATACTATATACTAGGAAATACTATATACTAGGAAATACTATATACTAGGAAATACTATATACTAGGAAATACTATATACTAGTAAATACTATATACTAGGAAATACTATATACTAGGAAATACTATATACTAGGAAATACTATATACTAGGAAATACTATATACTAGGAAATACTATATACTAGGAAATACTATATACTAGGAAATACTATATACTAGGAAATACTATATACTAGGATAGGAAAGCTGCACTATACTGTACATGTAAATGTGGCGATAACACAAAATTTATGAGCTGCAAAGTTCCTCTTTTCATCAATTCATTCTCATATTTTACTGATTAAGAGACCATAGGAATCTTTTATTTATGACCTGACTATTTTAAATTGACTTTTAATTTAACTAGAAGATTAGCGGGTTAGACTGTCAAAATAGCTTTGTGCGTAAACCGTAAGGTAACGTCATGACGTTGTGAATACACGTTTCTTAAGTCCCGGGTTCAATTCTCAGACAAGCTGACTAAACAAATTTCGAACATTCAATGTAATAGTGTAAACATGCCAGGTCACGTGGTCATCCTGGGGCTGATTCCAGACAAAGATTTCTCTATGATGATCCTTCGTATGACACTATTCTTCGCCATTTCATCGTTGTCAGTCTTTTAAATGCTTATTTGCTGTTCGAATAGTTGCACACATGACATACCTCGTGTGTTTACATAGTTTCCTTCCTTATGGTTGCTGCTTTTGTACTTTTCGCTATTTCCTCCTTCCTCTCCATGGTTATTAGTAATCGTTGCCTTCTATTGGCGCACCAATGCTAACTCCAGCAGCCTTCCGGTCTTCTTAGAGGCAGTCCTTTCATCTTATTTTAGGGCTTCCCTCTGTTTGGTTTCCAAACGCTTGGTAGTTAAACTAATTTTGTTACTACAGCTGGCGGTTTTGATAGTTAAATATCTTTCGAGGATTTCTCTGTGCTTCCATACGCATCACGTGTTCACGTTTATTTGTTCCTATCCTAATGTTCTCAGTTGTTTCCTGCTCTTTGTAACTGACTCTTACAATTCTCCTTAGACATTGGTCTTCGGCAGCATTTAAGTTATTTTCCATTATTTATTATTGTTAATACCCACGATTCACATCCGTAGATGTGAATTGATAAATAAGTGACATAGACCAAGAAAACTACAATTATAAAATGTGTATATGCTATGTAAAACTGTGAAAAAACTAGTAGTGGGCTGGTGAACAAGCTCTAATATGCGCCCATATGTAATATTTCTATTCAGGAATTTTCATTAACTAACATGACTGTATATTTATCAAACAATGTAACAAATTGTTAATTTCATTGTCGTACGTTTCAATGTAATACAGAATATTTTGTTATATTACAGATTGTTGAGCCACTGAAATTTCAATCGGCTGTATGATTGCTGCAATATAGAATGGATTTCATTTAAAATATAATCTTACCAAGAATATTTAGATGTTTAGAAGTCTACATCCTGGAAACTCTTAAGAAATCTTCATTCAAAAGAGCATCAAATTTTGTCTAGAGAATTTAGACTTATCCATTCCCTATCGTCAGGCAGACACTTGAGGCATTAAAGAATTATTAGTTTCCTTTAAAATAAAATCTTACTAAGGGATATCCAGAAGTTTATAAAGTCTACAACCGGTAACTCTTTAGAAATCTTCATTCAAAATAGGGTCGAAATTTGCCTAGAGAATTTAGGCTAATCTACTCACTAAAACTAGGTGCGACACTAGAGTCATGAAATAGGAGGGTTGGAGGGGCGCATGATTCTAGCCTTTCTGTAGCTATATTAACAAGGAGCTGAATATTTTGAGTCTGAGCATCAAATTTGGGGGTGCCTAGTTACCCCTACCCCCCAGTCTCGTACCTGGATAGAATGCACTGAAAACAAGTTTCACAGCAACAAGAAAACGATTAAGAAGTCGCCAGGCTTGATGAAAAGAATGAGTTTTATTTACTCACCAGAGTTCGCTACATTTATGTGATACTTTTCACTTCCTCACCAGCTAGCGCCAGATTGACGTTTAACTTGTTTACCGTTCCTACTGATCTATTCGCCAGATGAAGTATTTCTACGTTGATTGTCCATTCGCAGTTCTTGTTTCTATTCTCTACTCAAGAACTGTGCGCGGACGTCAGTGCAGGAATACTGAGACACCCTGAACTTTCTTGCAACAAGAATATGAAATTAACAAAAATTTATTTTTAAAAAATATGACAATAGGCCTATATAAAAATGTCAATAAACCAATCAAAATACGTTAATTTATTACCAATCATTTCCTCTGACAATCGACAATCAACCCCTGTTTCAACCAGTATAGTCAGATATATTCAGATATATATTTTAAAAGGACATTAAATTCTTATTGATTGATTGATTGATATATATTTTAGACGGGAGTAAACTAAGTTAAAGAAATAGAAATATAGAGTTTCTTACTCACTCCAGTCGACTACCAAGTTGCAGGTCCAAGGAACTATTCGAATTCAATTACTGCATTCGCGTTCTATAAGGAGCACTCAATCGATTAAAGAGTTTATCCCATCAAAAAAGGCTACGCCTTATCCACACCTTAATGTAGCATATAGCAATGGAATGATATAGTTTCTGTGGTGGTTTTTCTTTGTCTTCCTCAATTCTTGCTCAGTCGTCTCTAACGACACATGAAGTTTATGGTTGATCTAGTCTTCAGTGTCCCGTAAACAGACACGGTAAGATGAACATGTAAGAATTTAGATCAACATGAACTATGATCCTTGATCGCTGTTGAGCGATTGCTGATCACAAGTAATTTCAAGCGATTTCTGATCATAATTAAGCATCAGTAATCAATCATCATCATCATCATCCTCCCTTGAATCCCAGTTTAACCAGGGTCGGGACACAAAAAGACTGTCTCAGATCTTCTCTGTCCTATACCACATCACCAGCCAATCCTCTATTTGAGACTATTTCATTCGTTAACATTTTTGTAGCAATTTCTTGAGCCTAGGCTCTCACCAACCGAATGCTCTTTCTGACGTTGGTTTGGATCATAGTGCTGTAGTCGCCTTCTATTACACGTGCAGTCACCGGTTGGTCAATTCGTCAAAATACCCGGATTCTAAACGGGGAATCAATCAATTCAGTAATGAATCAATCAAACACAATTTTTAATTTTTCACAAATGATCGTTGATTTATTCTGTCAATCTTTACATTGTCAATCGCCAATCATCCCGATTCAACCTGTATATAGTCAGAAATTTATTTTTGAAGAGCATATGAAGTTAAACAGAAATCTAAAGTTTACTTCTCACTCTATAGTTTTGCCAAGTGGCAGGTCCAGGGAACTCATTCCTTCTCACATTCTACTTTGCTCTTCATAAGCAGCACTCTACCGATTAATCCTTCATAAATGGATATGCAGACACATAGCAGCGTAGAACTTAGCTAGCTTGGGAATAATATGGCTTCTGGGGGTGTTCCCCGTAGCCTATCGTTTCATTTTCTCAGTTCTTGCTCAGTCGTCTCTTACGACACGTGCAGTTTACGGTTGGTCTATTCTTCAGTGGTTCGGACACAACAAGGAACGTTGAGCCTATATTCAGAGAAACACGCTATATTTTAATTCTATCCACAAATCATTTGGGGAGGCGATTTAGCGCACTCAGTTAAGCTGTGCGTCAACTGAGCGAAGTAAAGCCATGTTGCGCTCGGTTACTAAATTGTGGGCGACCACTTTGGAATATCGAGTGTCGACCGTCCGTAAACAGCTTTACAAACTTCAAAACAGCGACTATTTAATGTGGTGATAATAGTTGGAATTTTGATTTAATTTGGCACGATACATAGAGGTATTTTTATGTTGGCTACTTAAAGAGATCAGAAAGGTGCGGTTTTAAAAAATAAGAGGTTTAGAAGAGAAATTTTCTACTTAGGCCAGGGAACTAGAGAGTACTAGGGATTCTAAATGTTCTAGATGATATCATGGATGATATTTTCAGTATAATGAGTTCAACCATCAAATAGGAAATGCTAATTAAAAAAGATATCCCGACTAAATGTAATCTTAGTTATTTATCAGATGTGCTGAGTTCACACATTTAATTTCAGATGTTCATCAGATGTCGCATAAGTTCTAAAGAGTTAACTGCAAGTGTATGTTAACACTCATATGTCATTACTTGGCATCTAGTATAATCCTATTTCCGTGCAAACGTTTGTTGTTTGTTGTCCCTAGTATATGTTTACTAATAATGGTCTTGCGCTTTAACATGATTAATAGAAAATTCTTGGCATAGAAAATGCTTTCAACTTTAGATTATGTCCATATGTTTGCTATTCACTGAGTATTTTTATCGATAGTGCTCGATGTTGTCACTGACGGAAGTAACTCTCAATGGAGTCGTTATGTCTAAATATCAGATACGCTATTATGTTATTGATTTAAGAACTTTAATTCAATCTCTGCCTATTCCGTTGAACATAGAGGTTGACAGCGGCAGAAAATTTGCGAGATTTTACATAAACATGGTATAAAAAATATTTGATATGGTCTTCATAATTTTTAGGAAATTACAGGCCTTTAAATTCCTAGTAATAAACCAGTCAAGACCTAGGCTACATGCGATATTGGAGGCGAGGCTATATGAATTGAGGGTGTATAAAGAGAACATCAGCCGAACAAGTATATCACTTCATTGTGTCTGCGACACATTTCGTACATTCAATGCTGGTAGCTAATTGTTGTTTGTCACTGCGCAGTGCGAAGAATATCTAGGTCAGCGCGGATAATATCTAGGTCAGCTCGAGGTCTTTAAACTCTGCCTCGCGAGCCTTATCTCGCGGACAATTAGCACACGATCCACGAGCCTGATATCAGCTCACGAGCCATTAACACACGAGTCTAATATCAGCTCACGAGCCATTAGCACACGAGCCTGATATCAGCCCACGAGCCCTTACACACACGACCAGTGAGACTTTCGTTATGCTCGGACTAATATACTGGTAATGTACTGTAAAGCAATCAATGCATTTCATATTTGCATTCATTATAGTGTAACATAATGCAATGTTGTGCAATGTAAGTGCAATGTAATGAAATGTAATATTTCCATGTTGAAAATGGTTGATTTATTGTTCTAATAAAATATTCGTTCATAGAATGCATGATATTCATACGTTATAATTCCCGAGTAATAATGAAGGCTTTAATGATTCAGCAAAAATCTTGAAACTTTAATTCAATAAAAAGAATCAGCAATTTTTTTATATAAAACTAGTTCTTGTGTATAGAAATGGGATGCACTGATACATCTACATCTTTGACCTTGTCGCAGTTCTTGCTTTAGATTAATTAACTGCTTCGTTTACCTTAAAACTGCTTTGGCTTCGATTCCGACATCATTTGCCCACAATGATTATCGGCATTCAAGAAAACGTAGCTTTCAAACACGAGATAAAGAGCTTCAATTTAAAGTCTCCATGCAGCGTATCTAAACAGGTTCTACTTCACGAGGTACCAATGTGTTGTAGCATGATGAAGTTAAATACAGCGTGATCGCAGCTCATTGGTTAGAATGTTTTAAGTTACTTCATGACGAAAAGCTTGGTCCTAAATCCAGTTCAGTTTAATCATAAACGTTAACTTTAGATGTCCTTCACTAGGATTCTGACAAACCCAATGCACGAGTCCTTGATTAAATCTTTGTTTCCAGATTGTAATAGTGTATTACAAATACATATACATGTATGTGGCATTTGTCGTAACATGATTATTTTAGAGGAGCTATAAATGCCAGTCTAGTATATTTAGTACAGTAAACTACACTACAGTACAGTACAATATAGTACAGTACTGTACAATATAGTACAGTACTGTACAGTGCATTACAGTACAGTATTGTACTCTACAGTTCAGCGCAGTACAGTAGGCTACACTAGAGTACTGTACTGTACTGTATAATACAGTACAGTACTCTACAGTACTGTACTGTATAATACAGTACAGTACTCTACAGAACAGTACAGTTCAGTACAGTACAGTACAGCGCAGTGCAGTGCAGCACATCAAAGAACTGTACAGCTAGTACAGTTCAGTGTAGAACGGTACAGTAGGGTACATTACTGTAAAATACGGTACAGTACAATACAGTACAAATAATGCAATACATTACAGTAATGTACAGTACAGTACTGCACAACCATGTACCAGTTTGATGGCTGAGTGGATAGCGAACCTGCTCGTGTAGCAGGAGATCATCGGTTCTAATCCAAGCCGGATCATTTCTGATAGTGCCCATTTTGATAAAAAAGTTGACGTTAAACATAGCTTAATATATTTTACTCCAGAACTGCGCAGTATTGTGTCTTGTAAATCACAGTGCACAGCACAGTACAGTTATAGTGTTATTCTTCACTGTGTTACATTTATCACTATGAAGAACAGGTAGAATTCTTAATGTCATGATTTCTGGTTGAATGTAGCAAGGACACAAGATTGACAACATCTAAAAACATCATGTCGCATTCTTAGCACGGTACCGCTGAGTACAACGGAAACCAGCTGGCTATTAATACACTACATGGTAAATATTTTCTTTTACATCCTATCACGTGGAACTTGGCCAAGTCATGTTTTGTATACAGGTATTACTGTAGTAACACTATAAATAGCTGATAACTTGCACTAGGTCTTTTGAGGATAATTAGCAGACATAGACATATAGCATATAGAGACTATAGGGCCTATAATAACCGTGTTAGCTAATAAGATTTGCATATCCTGTTTGCAGGAGTACCTTGACACGTACTTTCAAGGTCAAATCTAGACAAAACTTACTTTGCAGATTACACAGAAAATGTGTTTAACATTTGTTGATACCAGTCTATCAGTCATTCGCTCAGAATTAAGATGAAAATTTGTTTATATTATTTATATAGGCAAGAAAAGATAACCAGATATATTTCATAAGGACGATTCCTTAATGTCGTGATCAACAACTAGGTAAATAAAAATAAAAATAAATGGTTAACGTCCATTTCCTCATAAAATGATGATGTCAGGGACGTAAATAGTAAAATATACTCAAACGTTGTTCCAGTAGAGGATACATTTGTCTCCTGGACTTCAGTTACGATAGAGGAGGCACCTGTTACTATGTTCCAGATTTCAGGAGTCTAACCTCACAGCACGGGGTAGGGGTGGGGTGGGCAGTGGGGGATCTTCAGATGAAAGTGTGCTAAGCATTGAGTGGCTAAAAATAATAAAGATTTAAGTAAAATAATAAAATAGTTTAATAACAGTTTAAAAGTAGGATAAGTAAGATTTAAGTGTTATTGATTGTTAGAACATTAAAGAAAGGACATTAAAGAAATAAGATATGAAGAATCTAGAGGCATTGGAAGTGTGGTTTTGGAGGAGGATTGAAAAGATTAGTTGGACTGACAAAACTACAATTGAAGAAATGAAGAAGTTCTTGTAGGAGTCGGTACAGATAGACAGTTGATAAATGTGATAAGTAATAGAAAGAAAAGCTGTATAGGACATGTTATATGTTATAAGGGGATGGTTTGCTAAAAGTCCTTCTAATTTAGACTTATGTCAGGAGACTATAGTGACCGAAGATTAAATGAACAGCTAGTTAGAATTCTACAAGTATGTTGAATTTAAAAAAGTATAATGTTGAACGACAATAGATTACATTAACCGACAATTACTTGGTCCTTTAATAGAAAATATGCCAGCATCTGTTTTTGATAATAGCACTTCCACAATACATGAGTCTCTCTCTCTCTCTCTCTCTCTATCTCTCTTTCTCTCTCTCTCTCTTTTTCTCTCTCTCTCTCTCTCTCTCTCTCTCTCTCTCTATATATATATATATATATATATATATATACATGTATATATAAACTGTATATATATATATATATATATATATATATATATATATATATATTTATATCTAATATATAAATTATTCGCAGATTCATGACACACAACTCCTCCACATATTTCTGTGCTTCTGTCCTCCGTTTTTCTTTATTAAATATCAAGATACGAAAAGTTATAAAAAGTCAGCCTGCACTTACTTACTTGCTTCTGAGGTGGTTTCTCGTTGCCTTCCTCAGTTAGATGGGTTAATTACCATTTAATCCTGGGGAAAATATTTCATGGTGAGGTGGGTCCCCTCTTACCATCCTCAGCTCCTGCCTTTAGTCGCCTCTTACGTACATGCGGCAGATTGTTTGCGGTTTCCCTATTTTGCAGTGGTCCAAACATACCTGAGCAGACCACGGGGAAAAAAATAACAAAATTAAAAAATAGCATTTTTATGTGTTTGATAAGTAGAAGAAAATACATGTCAAATTTCATAAACTCAACCTATAATATGATATATGACTACATATGCCTACGTGGTACTTTTTAAAATAAATTTTTTATAGTTTCAGTGAGTGGTGTGCTTATTTTTAAATTAAAATCTATCTTATAAAACCTGTCGAAATGGCAAACTCTTGACATTTCTAATTCTAACGAATTGCACTGTTTCGGATCTTCTTTCTCATCTTTCATTTTACTGACGAGTAGTTCTAGTGATGTAAAGCTGTTTTAATTCATATTCCGTTTGAGACTACACTGATATCAGTTACCCTTTTTAAAATTAAATTATTAAATGTGGGTTTAACGTCAAAGTCAGAAGCACGAAAGTCTTCTCTTCAAGACGTCAGGTGTATCAGTATATCCTGAAATGCTGAAATGTGGATATCGGAGATTTTACTCTCAGATCAGCTCTACCGGGAATTGATCTCAGGACCTCAGGAACAGCGATTTTAAAACCTCATGCAGTTCATTACCTAAAGTGCTTACACAATCAGCCATTGAGACGTTTAAAGTTATCAGGAAACTATGGCAACCGATCTTTAAATCTTCATTTGCTTTTTGTTGTAGAAACGCGCCTTTACTTACAGTAAAACTGACATACAATTGAATAGTTTCAAATTAAGAATTAGTCAAATGGCCCGCCACTGGCTAGTGAAAAATTAAAATATTTTTTGAGTAACTCTAAATTATTAAAAATTGTACAAGTATTCTAAGTTCATATCTATAAAGAGCAAATATGTAGCTAAAATAAAGGTTAGAGTGCGAAGAAAATACAATGAAACAAGAAAAGCGTATACAGTAAAACAAATGTAGTGCCTAATTAACTAGCACAAGCGTTCAAAGTAAGCATTACGAGCATAAATCCATAAAGTCTTCAGTAATATTGATTAAGTATTAAACTGAAAAATTCTATCTTAAAATTAGACGCAGCATTTTTTATTAAATCTGGCAAATCATTCCACAGTTAAGGACCACGTACAAATATGCATTTGGTTCGTCTATTTGTACGTGGGAAGCTAGTAATTAATTCATTCTCATTGCTGTGATAACGATTAAAAGCTGATAAAGCTAATGTTAACGTCTGTTTCCTCACACGAATCCGATGTCGGTGACGGGCGAGCCGAGGATTTGAACCCCGCACATACTGATCCGCAGTCGAATATCTTACCGACATTGCCACTGGCTCCAGCCACATTATTATTACATATAAAGGTGCTAGGTGCTGAAAATTGATTGCAAATTAATGGTAGGCAATTGTTTTTACATTCTAACATAATAACGCTGTGTTATTATGCTGTGCAATAATTTATATCAGACAATTTAAAAATAGCAAGGTCCTTGAATATTGGAGACGTATGAGATAAATAATTGCAATTACTAATAATTCTAATTGCACGCTTTTGCCGGACGAATAATTCTATTGAATTATTCGTCTATTCTGACATCAACTCTTCAGTTGCCCCTGTCACAACACGGGGATATCTCTTTATTTGCTGCATCACTGTGTAAGTTTATTCACAAGGGTAACCGTGACGTAAATACTTTATAAACCACTGGACATGAAAAGTAAATTTTAAGCTAGCATTTACAATCTTCATTTAAATTTTTAATAAAATATATTGTATACGAGATAGAATATTTTGCTAAGCCTATATTTATATCTAAGGAAAAATTCTTGGAATAACAATAACAAAGGTTTAACGTCCGTTTAATCATACAAGGATGATGTCAGGGACGTCCCCCATCACATGTCACTACAAATCGATTCACCCGAAAAGATCTGAAAAAAATGTGCTGAAGAGAAAGAAAAAGACCCTAGACGGTGCCGGTCCGGTGATAAAAAAACAGTCATGCAAGATGAAAAAGTCTATGATGGGAAGAGATGTGTTTTCAACCTACAACGGAAAGTGTAAGTAGTAGAATATGAGCGAAGATCAGGAGGCAGGGAATTCCAAACAATAGGAGCCGAGAATGAAAAAGGCGAAGTATCTAAATCAGTACTATTACAGCTACTGAACTAAAATTTCAATATCTTGATATCTTTGCCGTCTATTTCCAATCGACTTCTTTCTACATGTATTACAGACAAGCAGAACTCTTGAGGAATTTCTTATATTACGAGAGACTGTTGTGCTTAGAACGGGGTTGATATTGGAGCGGCTCAATATAAAAACGACTGACTCATAAAATTGTTTGCGTGGAGCATCAGCTGATTGTAACATTGTGTGAGTGAATTCAGTCGTTGAATGTACCTAGATCACCTGTCTCATTCCAACATCCCGCTGTACACCCTCTAAACCCCAATACTTACTAACACAGCTAGCACCCCACTATACACCCTCTAAACGCCACTACTTCCTAACACAGCTAGCACCCCACTATACACCCTCTAAACGCCACTACTTCCTAACACAGCTAGCACCCCACTATACACCCTCTAAACGCCACTACTTCCTAACACAGCTAGCACCCCACTATACACCCTCTAAACGCCACTACTTCCTAGTACAGCATCCCACTATACACCCCCTAAACGTCACTACTTCCTAACACAGCTAGCACCCCACTATACACCCTCTAAACCCCAATACTTCCTAACACAGCTAGCACCCCACTATACCCCTCTAAACGCCACTACTTTCTAACACAGCTAGCACCCCACTCTATAACTTCTAATCCCCAACCTATCCTGCTCCAACACCCCCCTTCACAACCCCTAAACCCCAATATTTTCTACCACAAATCCCACTCAACAACCCCAATACCCCACTCTGTCCTATTTCAACAACGGGCTCTTCTACAATCTCTAAATCCCAATATTTTCTACCACAACAACCCACTCTACAACCTCCAAACCCAAATATTTTCTCCAACACCCCCCACCACTCTATAACCTCTAAACCCCAATATTTATATATTATAATACCATAGCACCACACTCTACAACCTCTAAACCCCAATATTTTCTGCCACAGCACTCCACTCTTCAACCTCTAAACCCCAATATTTTCTACCACAGCACCCCACTCTTCAACCACTAAACTCCAATATTTTCTACCACAGCACTCCACTCTTCAACCTCTAGACCCCAACATCTTCTACCACACCACCTCATTTTGTTCCTAGACCTCCGTACCTAAGCATCTGCGTCTATGGGTAATCTGACCTTCAGAAAATGCCAATAACTATTGCAAATAAATATACACTGTAGAGATTACAAATAAGTATTGAAATGTCTTCAATAACAACCCATTGAAGTTATTATCAAGGAGCTGCATTTAGGACACGCAGCTGCTGAAAATGTCTAATGAGCCAATCCAAGAGCGCTTTTTATAAAACTGTAAAGCTTAAAATAACGTCGGCTCACTGCTCAAACATAATACGTTTTTAATCTTACATTTAAATCTATAATTTAAAATCTCATCTAAATCTAAAATACGTTTAATCTTACTTTTAAATATCTAATGTTAGGCAAGGTTTTGTTGAGTTTTGAAGACATGGCTTCAAGCTATCTGATCAGGTTGTTACCAAGCATCCGACCGGTAAGTGCTTAAAAATAAAGCAGAACTTTAAAGGATCAACCAGGGTGGCCATTTGTCTTTGACAGACAGGGACTTCGAACCCAGGTGACTTGCGTCCGAGACAAACACCCTAACCATTATGCCATGTCGCCTCCCCAAACCATTACGAATATATGATTTGTAATCGCTGTATAATTTAATATAGTACTAAATGAGTACAAATGAGTACTCACATTCATTTGTACTCATTTAGTACTGCAATACTGAACAGAGTAATAAATGAGTACAGATGAATACTCACTATACTCATGTGTGCTTACTATTCGTGTTGAGCCTGACACTGTGTGGAATAGACTAACTATCAACTGCACATATCGTAGGAGGCCACCAAGCAAGCACTGAAGAGGGAAGCGGGAAATCACCTCAGAAACCATATTTAGCCATTTTACCATATAAGCTATATTTATCCATATAGCCATTTACCCACTTAACCATGCATATTTAGTCCTTTTTCTCAACCTATAAATATAGGCCGCAGTATGTATGATAAGGCATAGCATTTAGTAAAGGGAATAACTCGCTGATTGTTGGAGCGTTCTGTATGGAGCTTAAAATTATAACTTTTAATATGAATACATGCCTTGAACTTGCCACGAGGCAGTACACGAGAGAGAGAGAGAGAAAAAGAGAGAGAGAGAGATAGAGAGAAAGAGAGCGAGGGGGAGAGGATGGAGAGAGCGAGAGAGAGAGAGAGAGAGAGAGAGAGGAAGGGCTAGAGAGAGAGGAATAATAATAATAATAATAATAAAGGTTTAACGTCCATTTCCTCATCGAGGGATGATGTCTGAGGAGAGAGAAAGAGAGAGAGAGAACCATGTTTTATTTTAAAAATACACTCTAATATGCACACACATTAGGCCGTCAAAGAGATTAAAAACTGTCTAATTGATCCAATTCATCATAGAGAATGAGAGGGAGTGCGAGAGAAAGATAGGGAGAGAGAGAGGAGAGAGAGAGAGAGGGAGACAGAGTGGAGAGAGAGAGGGAGAAGGAGAGGAGATAGAAATAGAGAGAGAGGGAGTGCGAGAGAGAGAGAGGAAGAGAGAGAGAGAGAGAGGAGAGAGAGGAGAGGGAGAGAGAGAGAGAGAGAGGAGAGAGCGAAGAAAGCCTCTGAAGGAGAAGTCTGATAACTGAACGGGCAGACAGTTATTGAAAATAATTCATTTTGCTATTATATAAATAATTCATCATAATAATACAAAAGGGTTCATGAAGAATAGAATCGTCAAAGTGTCTACCTGCACAATGATACTTGCACCATAAACACCACCACCACCACCAACACAAGAATAACAACAAAAATAACAACAGAAACAACAGCAATTACAATTGCAACAAAAACAATAGGAGCAGCAACAACAACACACAGTTAGGCGACTTTTAATTTATTTCCCTGAATTTATACACCGTTTGAATTTCGACAGGTTGGATCCAGTGGTGATGTCAGTAAGATACTCGACCGCGGATCAGTATGTGCGGGGTTCAAATCCTGGGCTCTCTCGTCTCTGACATCGCTTTCGAGTGAGGAAACTGACGTTAACATTAGCTTTTGACTGGCTTAATAATTATAGATAATAATAATTATAATAATTATAACCGCTTAATGAGAATAATTATAGCTAGATGGTTCATAAGATGTATTTCTCACCGAGAGATATCAAGTCGAAACCAAGACTTGCTAAGCCCACTGAAGCATATCGAACATTCTTAGGCATAAATTCCGTTAGTATATAATTGGGAAGTGTAGTGTCTGTGTGAATTATTGCGCAATGGTTAGCGCTCTCGAGGCCAAGTTGAGAGGTCCGAGGTTCGATTCCTGGTGCTTCACGAATTTTACTACACTTTTTAATTCTCTGTGTAATATGAGCATTAGTAAAACGGAGGTCAAATATTAATTAATTTTGGTGACGTCCCTGCATAGTTTCCCCGACCCCATTTAATCCATGACTCGGGTCTTATTCGGCTCTAGTAGCCAACCCCTAACCTAACTTTTACCAGTAAACCACGTAAACCTATAACAGTCCTATATACCCACGAGGGTTTGACACTGCATATATCTGACACTGTGACACCACGAGATCCAATCGATGCAAGGTTCCTTTGTTCGGACGATGAAATTGAATTGCACCGCAGAAAAAACTAAGAAATGCCCCATTTATGAGATAAGGCAAAGGTTTTAAGACACCTGAGAAACAACAATGGCAGAGTTCTAGATACTTAGCTTCAGTTGGATGTTTGTTGTGGTTGAGGCAGTCTAAATTAGGTCATATTTGAGTTGGTACAAGGCTGCGAGGTTACAGCTCTGCCGTGTTGTACCAGTACGCTGTGTCGCGTGGTACCTGCTGTCTACCGTGATTGTACGCTACACCTGCTCTATGTCTGTCTGTCTGTCTGTCTGTCTCTCTGCCTGCCTGTTTATCTGTCTGTCTGTCTCGCTCTCTCACTCCTTTTCTATTTCTCTCTCTCTCTCTCACTCCTGTTCTATTTCTCCCTCTTTCTCTCTCTCTCTCTCTCTCTCTCTCTCTGTCGCTCTACGTAACTCTCTCTATCTCTGTCTTTTTATCTTCCTCACTATCTTTATCTCACTCTTGTGTTCCTTCTCTCTGTTTCTTTCTCTCGTGTTCTCTCTCTCTCTCGCTCTCTATCCCTCACTCTGCCTTTCTCGCTTTCTCACCTTATCTTTTTATATCTCTCTCATTCTCTCTCGTGTTCTCTCTCTCTCTCTCTCTCTCCCTCCCTCTTCTGATTAACGCCAGATGCACCCAATAATAATAGAAGCTACATACAATTACTTGAACCCTGCCTCCTTAGGGATACTAATTTAGACCAATCTTTACACAGTAGTAGCAACAACAAGTACGTCACCTTTATTCGTTAATCAAATCACAGTATGAATGTACTTAATCCGCATTCTTTATTTGTTTAACGTTAAGCTCTGAAGCCATGATGACGATAAATCAATTGTAAACAGGGAAACACGAAATAAATCAATATGCAAATAATCTGTAAATCTATTCGTGTAAATTTTATATTTGCAAACCTGCAAATGATTCTAAGAAGAGGAAAATAGTTAGAACGAACTCCATCGTCTCAGCGGCATAAGCCTCTCTCTCTCTCTCTCTCTCTCTCTCTCTCTCTCTCTTAGTGCACTACCAACTGGCAGGTCTATCGCACATACCGCCTCCACACATCTCTATATTCCGTCTGTATCTTTCTTAAGCTCGGGTTATGGACCTATTAATATCCCTTGTCTAGGTCTTCCGCTATTTCTGCTACCTGCTATTTTTCATCTATTGTATCTTTTAGCAAGTCATGAACTTCAGAAAAACCTTTTGTTTCAACCAGCTTCTCTTCGTATTTACGCATTCATCTATCGCCTGTCTGTACCAGGAACCATGGGACGCTAAGCAATCGAAGTACCCTGGTGATTTTTTAGCAGTACTGTTACTGACAGGTTAAATATAAGTAGTCTAAACAACAAGTGGTTATGCAGCGTCTATAAGCTAGATATCATGTCTGCCTCATATTTCACATCAGTCTTTAATGGACAGTTCCTCAGACAGTTAAACACCTTTTTTCCAGCATTCTGTATCGCAGATCTGGAATTCTCTTCCATCCAAACTTCGAAGTCTTCTTTTGAATCACATCGGCCTTTGCTTTCCAATGAGCAGTTCCATAGGCAGTTAAGCATCTGCCTTTCCATCTCCTCTTTTCTATCTGGTGTCCATAAGTTGCGACCAGCGCGTAAACCTCCTTTTCATTAATTCCTCGTTTTATCTTTGGACTGGTTCTCCTGATTTTGGAATTCGTTTCGCTGTATTGCGTATTTACGTTTTACTTTTTTTCTATACTAAAACCTGTAAACAAATTGTAAAGCTAATGTTAACGTCAATTTCAATCTCGAAAATGATGTCAGTGACTGTTATCAAACTTACTATAACTAACCATTGATATTAAGAGACCTCAATGGCTAGACGACTAAATACATGTATGTGGGAATCTCTTACTGTTCAACTACAGCCATTTCTATTACTTAAAAACACCACAATTTTGCATGTCGTATTTAATTTAAAGATAGTTTGTTGTTTATGACAACTAATGTGTTTTTGTCTGTCTCTAATTTACTTTACACTCTATCTTATTGATTCGCTCTAAAGCGCCTTAAGGAGAACCTTTTCTAGCTTCCGAGCTGGACTTTAAACTCACTACACTAAATGACATCTAATCTTACGTTTGCATTTACAAGTACAGTTAAAGAGTTGAGTAATTTAATTTCTGTGACGGTATCTCGAGTGTGTCGAGTCTTACTGAAGAGAAGCCTCGTGTCTCTAAATCTTGCAATTAACAAACTAACAACTGATGGCTAATCTTTAGATGCAGCTATGACGAATAAACGTTAATAATAATAATAAGATATGAATAGGATATGAAGTTGTTCCGGTGGCCATTGAAACCATGGGCCCGATGAATCCCGAAGGAGCTGACTTTATTAATGGCATAGGCAGACTTATTGCAGAGCAAACCGGCGATAAGCGAGAGACATCTTTTCTGTGGCAAAGGCTTTCCATGACTTTGCAAAGATTTAATGCAGTCTGCTTCAACAATTCTTTTAAGCCGATTGATGACCTCGAGTAGCCGGGCGGCGATTCAGCACGTATTGCTCGAATCGTTTTTATCAAACCCCATGTTCTTTACACCGGGGTAAAAAAATTTAAAAAAAATAATAATAATAAAAATAATAATAATAACGATATTGCGGAGCTGTGTAGGTTCTTCAAAACTCATATACTTATTGCGTGCCTCTCCATGTGCGGGTCATCCAGCATTGCAGAATTATGATTCCATCATGCGAAAGTCGCTCAGTAGCATCGTTAATATTAATGTTAACGAAGCTCAATGGATTCAGGCTAGCCTGCCAATATGCTACGGAGGAATGGGTATACGCTCTGTCTCGTCGCTGGCACCTTCTGCCTTTTTGGCTTCAGCCGCGGGGACTGGCGTTCTACAGGATTCAATACTTTCCGGATTCTTTCAAATTCCCGACTTGGAGATATCCAGGATTTAGGGCATTTGGACTGCTCTGTCCACATCCGAACCTCCAATCGGTATGACGGCTAATAGCATGAAGGCTTGGGACTCAAAGGTCACTACTGCTTTGCACACGGAACTCCTTGCGAAGCCACTTTTGCCACAAGAAAAGGCGCGGCTGCTCGCAGTGTCGGCCCCCCATAGTGGAGACTGGATCAAGGCTTTACCAATCTCATCATGCGGCCTCCGTCTGGACGACGAAGCAGTCAGAGTCGAGGCCGGTCTTCGTCTGGGCACTACCCTATGTGAGCCACACAACTGCATTTGTGGTGTCTCAGTCAATGCGTTAGGCATTCACGGCCTGTCGTGCAAGAGTAGTGCCGGCAGAATCAGCAGACATCAGTTCATAAACGACTTGATCTGGCGCGCCCTGAGTCGAGCGAATATCCCAGCCATTAAAGAGCCCTGGGATTGATCCGCACTGATGGTAAACGTCCAGACGGTGTCTCTCAAATACCATGGGCAGAGGGGAAGTGTGTTAGCTGGGACGTCCCTGTTACGGACACTTTCTCCGTTAGCAATCTCGGCCTTTCTTGCGCTGCTGCTGGTGCTGCAGCAGAGGCCGCGGCTAATAGGAAAACTCTGAAGTATGCCGAAATCTCTGGCAACTATATCTTCATGCCTATTGCCTTTGAGACCCTGGGGCCCATCAACTCTCTCGCATCAGACGTTATTGACGAAATAGGCAGGAGGACCAGCACCATTACTGGTGATAAGCGCGAAAAATCTTTTCTGTGGCAGCGACTGTCTATTGCTCTCCAGCGATTCAATGCAGTCTGCTTCAGTGGCACTTTGGCTAAAGCGGCTTCCCAGAGTGCAGAGGAATTATTTTAATCGCTTTTTAAATAACTTTTAATTAAATAAAGTCTCTTTTATCTTATTTTTTAGCCCAGGGCCCTTTACAGCCCAGGGCATTAAATAATAAAAAAATAATAATAATAACAATAATAATAATGACAATTATATTGCTACAGTCATCAATGACAACATCGAACACTATTGTGTCCAAATCAAATAGATACAAAACACACACACACACATACATACATATATATATATATATATATATATATATATATATATATATATATATATATATTATATACTTACATACATATGTACGTACGCACGTACAGACATACATACATACATACATACATACACACATTCACACATACATACTACATACATACACAAACACATACAGAGACACAGACATACAGGTACGCATCAATTCGGTTCATACAGTATATTCTGACAAAACTGTACATTCCTTAATACAAACACATCAACAACTAAACATATTTTATTTTGAGGAGACATCAGCTGGGACATTTAGAGCAAATTCTTACCTCGTTTGAGACGTCGTTACTTGTGCTGTGAAATAGGCCTACCATCTAGAGAACACCACAGTTCTATTATTCCCATAGATCATGTGGTTACGCGTATTTTTTACTCTCACGTGTCTTTCTCGAATAATATCAACATTATCGTTATTAATGTATTCAGACGACTTGTTATACTCCTATCCGGTTTATCGAGAAAACAGTGAGGAGTTATTAACAGAATCAGCTGACACGATGTACGTGAATGGTCGCTATCGTTCTGATACACGTTTAAACGTTGTTACAAGGCTTTTGATTGGTAGCTACGGTTGTGTAGTCATATTCTTCCAACAGCAATCTGTGCAAGTCTATGCATGGTACAAGGTCCCCTAGTCAGCTCTATTTAAAGCTTTGCAGTGCCTCAGTTCAGCGTTCATCAGAATCAGCTCTTAAATTTTAAACCAGTTTTAGTTTACTGTTCATTGAAGCATTTTATTTGAATTCAGGTAAGTGAGCTATTTCTGCGATACTCCTCTTGCATATTTATGTATTTGAAATTAATTTGAAAATAAGGTAAAATTAATCTCCATAATGTTACATTAATCTTTGTGATGGTAGCTCGAGTGTGTCGAGTCGTCTCGAAGAGAAGCCGTGTGCTTCTGACCCCTGATGCTAAATACGCTACAATCTATCTCCCAATCTACATTTGAAACGAGCATGTCTTTGCATGCTAATAATATAGTTTATTTTGATTGCAGGTGAATTTTAGCCAATGCATATTATAACATTTGAAAAAAATCCTTAGTTTTTACTTGTGCCTTGTCACCCTTGTGGTCTATTAAAAAGTTATAAAGCAATAGTTTGACGTCTGATTCAATATCACAAGGCATAATGTCGGAGAAGTTTCGGCTGAGATTCGAACCGATGACCTCCTCAGTCCCCCTGCTTCTCATGCAAGCATGCTACGTGTATCTATTAAGCCATAAAGCCGTTTTTAGTTTAACGTCTGTTAGTCTTATTTTATAATTGGTGGCCTACAAGTTAACTATGAGTATGAGTGTCGTTAATTAATTGATTTGCTAAATTAATATCTCAATTAATTAATTATTTAAATTTACGTGTACAGCACAGCGAAAATTCTGGTTTGTTTATTTAATTTGAGTTGTTTTAGAAATAAAAAAATGATCCGTTTGAGCTTTCGTAATCCATTTATTTAAATACTTATTGAATGATCTGTTCCAATTAAAGTAAAAAGGGCAGAGCTGGTGGTTTATTGCAAAGTAGTTCGACAGCAGACCAGTAAGTGCACGATTCAAATCCAGTGCTCTCCCTGTCACTGACAAGCTATTGAGCAGGAAACTAACGTTAAACGTCGCTTTGGTCTTTGACAATTAGTTACAGAGATGTTTTGAAATTTTTTGATAAAAGCTGGTAAAGTTAAGGTTAACGTCAGTTTCTCACTCGAAAGCGATGTCAGTGACGGGCGAGCCCAGGATTTGAACCCCGCACATACTGATCCGCGGTCGAGGGTCTTAACGACTTCGCCACTAGCTCCAGTACCATCAAGGTATCCATACCTTGGTAATAATTTAATGCTTACTACATAGGGTCTTATAAATAAATGTTCACTATTGCAAAACAACTATTTCTAATTTATAACATCTATTTTCAGACCACTCTATAGTCACTATGCTCAATATTCGGCTTGCTGCAGCCGTTGCGGCGATTATGTTCATAGCCTCGTCAGGTAAGTCTTGAGATTTTATTGGTAGAAACATGAAGCTGGTGTTGATTAACATTGGTTCAGTGTGTTGAAGCATAGTGGTACAGTGTGTGTTAACATTGGTTCAGTGTGTTGAAGCATTGGGGTACACTGCGTGTTAACATTGGTTCAATTTGTTGAAGCATCGGGGTACACGGTGTGTTAACATTAGTTCAGTGGGTTGAAGCATTGGGGTACACTGTGAGGTTAACATTGGTTCAGTGTGTTGAAGCATTGGGGTTCAGTGTGTGCTAACATTGGTTCAGTCTGTTGAAGCATAGGGGTACAGTGTGTGTTAACATTGGTTCAGTGTGTTAAAGCATTGGAGTACACTGTGGGTTAACATTGGTTCAGTGTGTGAAGCATTGAGGTACACTGTGGGTCAAGACTGGTTCAGTCTGTTGAAGCATTGTGGTACACTGTGGGTTAACATTGGTTCATTGTGTTGAAGCATTGGGGTACACTGTGTGTTAACATTGGTTCAGTGTGCTGAAGCTTTGGAGTACACTGTGTGTTAACATTGGTTCAGTGTGTTGAAGCATTGTGGTACACTGTGGGTTAACATTGGCTCAGTGTGTGAATCATTAGGGTACACTGTGGGTCAAGATTGGTTCAGTGTGTTGAAGCATTGTGGTACACTGTGGGTTAACATTGGTTCAGTGTGTTGAAGCATTGGAGTACACTGTGGGTTAACATTGGTTCAGTGTGTGAAGCATTGGGGTACGCTGTGGGTCAAGATTGGTTCAGTGTGTTGAAGCATTGGGGTACACTGTGGGTTAACATTGGTTCAATTTCTTGAAGCATTGGGGTTCAGTGTGTGTTAACATTGGTTCAGTGTGTTGAAGCATTGGGGTACACTGTGGGTCAAGATTGGTTCAGTGTGTTAAAGCATTGGGGTACACTGTGTGTTAACATTGGTTCAGTGTGTTGAAGCATTGGAGTACACTGTGGGTTAACATTGGTTCAATTTGTTGAAGCATTGGAGTACACTGTGGGTTAACATTGGTTCAATTTGTTGAAGCATTGGGGTTCAGTGTGTGTTAACATTGGTTCAGTGTGTTGAAGCATTGGGGTACACTGTGGGTCAAGATTGGTTCAGTGTGTTAAAGCATTGGGGTACACTGTGGGTTAACATTGGTTCAATTTGTTGAAGCATTGGGGTACACTGTGGGTTAACATTGGTTCAGTGTATGAATCATTGGGGTACACTGTGGGTTAACATTGGTTCAGTGTGTTGAAGCAATGGGGTACACTGTGGGTTAACATTGGTTCAGTGTGTTGAAGCATTGTGGTACACTGTGGGTTAACATTGGTTCAATTTGTTGAAGCCTTGGGGTATACTGTGGGTTAACATTGGTTCAGTGTGTCAAAGCATTGGGGTACACTGTGGGTTAACATTGGTTCAATTTGTTGAAGCATTGGGGTACAGTGTATGTTAACACTGGTTCAGTGTGTTGAAGCATTGGGGTACACTGTGGGTTAACATTGTTTTCGATGAATGTTTTTTCTTTAATGTTTGTATGTATGTTATATTATGACGACAGAGGCGACGGTGAGACCCGGGACGTGTCCTGACCCTAGGGTCATGAGGATAGCCTGTGACGGGACTAGGGCGGTGGAGGGCAAGGACTGCACGGATGATGATCAGTGCAGTGCTGGTAGGAAGTGCTGCGACAGTCCCTGTGGCTGGAAGGAGTGCTTCGTGGCTGGAGAGGGTAAGTTCATCAGTCGGTCAATCCATTAATCAATCAATGCAATTATAAACTAATAAATGAATAAATAAATGATTATGTAAAATAAATAAAATAATTGCTGCGTGGATGGAAGTACATTGGTGGTCGCTGTTGTTCTCTCGAAGAATGGAACGAGTAATAGTAGTAAAGGTTTAACGTCCGTTTCCTCATACAAGGGTGATGTCAGGGACGTCAATTGACTGTAGTAGTAACTTACTGTCAATTGATTGGTTCATGAAGAAAGTACTTAATTAATCAGTGCATTATTATAATGGATTAAAATTGACTGATTGTGACTAGCGAATTATAATTATTAATTACATTAAAAATTAGTTAAACTTCCGCTGAATGATAGGGACTGAATCAACCGAACAATTAAAGTAAGTTAATTGTTCGGTTCACAGATAAAAATATATAAATTAATAACTTGACAATATATTGTTGTAAATATCGATAATTTTACGTTATATGTACGTAGAGTATACACACTCCACTGTTCATAAATCTCTAGTACTTGTCATAATAATATATATTGTTACTATTAGAATAATTATCATAATTGTACAATAATTATTATTATTATTGTTCTTCTTTTAATATTAAAATACGGAATAGATACGCAAGTTGATGACTACTATAGTCCTTAGAGCGAACTTAAGCAACTGATCTCAATTTTGTAATATTTTATACATTTATCTTTCTATAATTATTTAGAAATTATATTTCTATAATCTATAAATAAGTTAGGCTTTGTAGTAAAGGTGCCGACACGCTGCAATTTATTTTACTTGACGGAGGTTTCCTACAAGATATTTTCAGATCTCAACTTTCTAGAAACTATCGCTTAGTTTCTCTTTGTATCTTAGGGTTCATTTTTTGGATGCTTCAACCTTTTTATGTTTTCATGTTATAATTTATAGCAAATACAGCACACTTGTAAATAGAAACTAAACAAATAATCATACAGAAGAAGTGCATATTTTATCACGTAACCGAAAGATAAATGTATTATATATTACAAAATTGAGATCAGTTACTAAAGCGTGTTCTATGGGCTGTAGAAGACTTATAGACATGTATGAAGCGATTGAATCTCCGCATTGTTATCGCTTGTATTTTAACGTCTGTTTGTATTTACGTCTATCTTAATTGTATTTGTGTTTATGTTTTGTATTTTAACGTCTGTTCGTTTTTACGTCTCTGTGAATTGTATCTGTGTTTTGTATTTTAGAAGTTGTAGGAATGCCTCCTCCAACTTTCGGTACGTAATTCAATCAATCAATGACTCCAGCAATTAATCATCTAATCAATCAATCAATCAATCTTGAGCTTCGTTAGAAGTCTATCTATTTCTCGCTCTTTCTCTCTCTCTCTCTCTCACTATCTCTCTCTCTCGCTCTCTCTCTCACTTTCTCTCTCTCACTTTCTCTCTCTCACTTTCTCTCTGTCGCTCTCTCTCTCTCTCTCTCTCTCTCTCGCTCTCTCTCTTTCTCTATGGCAATACATCGGTATCGCTGTACGAGAAATTGTGTGTTAAGTAGCCTACCTAAACATATCAGCATATTGAAACAATTGTGAATACTTTCAGATTTCCGATATATAAATAGTAGGTTAAGCTAAATTACAGACTACATTTCGTGGAGTACTATTAAACCTTTGTTGAGCTTCTGCTTTATGCGATTTCTAGGAGCTCATTCACCCTACGGACGTTCAATTCTCGACTTTCCGAGTCTTAACACGACATGTCTAACTAGTCCCTCCAAATCTCATCCGCCTGTTCCTTATTTGGAGATACTGACAGGAGACAGATTTTCTATAAAATCATTCTACAACCCGCTCTATCGCTACTCGAAATCAATTCACCCGGATATGATTTCGTTGTTTAAATAAACAAGGGAAACAAGTGTCATCCGGTCGAAGAAAATAATACAAGTATTTAAGAAAGTGGAGTTTATGGCAAAAAATTACAAAAGAATTATTCATATTCTGAAATCTTATCTCGGTAGTATCGTCCATTCTCTGTTGACAATTACATCAGTATTAAGACAGAAATTACTGGTGCTGGACTGCTGGGTAATATTTGATGAAGTTCTAAATGTAGAAAATTAATATAAAATCGATGCCTTTCTTTGATTGACGCCACATAATTCTTGTTTATATTACAATATCAACATTGTACTGTCAGAGAAAGCGCGGTTGAGACTTGAATCCTTTGGGTCTTGCTTTCAGTGAACGCACCCCACCAACACGGCCATTGGCAATAAATCCTAATTGCTAATTAGGATTTATTGCCATACCAATTGTCACGACATTTACTAATTGTCTCATTTGTCCAACGAGACCTACTTTAATAGGTCTTATTTATTGCCAATGGTCGATAGTACTCAATATCATTATGGATTGCGCAGATTACGACGGTTGCCCACCCCACACTATGGAGGCATGCCAGGTGGACAGACCCAAGACATGCAACAGCACCACTGACTGTGGGTTCGGCAACAAATGCTGCCCTGTCAGCTGTAATGGAATGCAGTGTGTGGCTGTGGGTTAGTTTACCTTCTTTATTATTATTTTTTGTTGTTCAATTTGTTTCTTTTTAATTTCTATATACTACTTCAAAGCCAGGACTCACAGGCGATAATAATAATAAATTATAATAAAGGTTTAACGTCGGTTTTCTTATCCAGGGATGATGTCAGGGACGATAAAACTTACGCTAAGTATTTTAATATTAAACCTCTACTCTATTCAAATGCAGTGATCGACGCTCTTAAAACTAAGCAATTTCATTTATTCCTTTTTGTGCTTTAGTGATTTATTAATTGATTATTTGTTTACTATTAAATTGAATGATTTCATAGGAGGATCTAGAGATTTATTCAATGCAGCAAAACTTGCTTTATCAATGTTGACAAATTTATCGCAGGTAAATAAATAGGCGATTAACTTGGTGATTGATTTATAAACTCAGGTTTTGTTTTCTCGCTTGATTTAGTTGTTTAGTAAGATCTAATTGCACACGATGACGTTCATAACAAAGTGTCGCAACTACTCGTTTACTAAGAGATCTGCTTCAATCATGAAAAAATCAATCAATAAATCAGTCAGTCAATCAATCAGTCAATCAATCAATAAGTCAATCAATAAGTTAATCAATCAGTCATTCAATCAACCAATCATTCAATCGATAGATCAATCAATCAATCATTCAATCAACCAACCAGTCGATCAATCAGTCAGTCAGTCAGTCAGTCAGTTAGTCAATCAATCAATCGCTGTATTTTCTCTATACATCAGATAAGAAGCCCGGAGAGTGTGAGGATCCTAAGAGAGAACTAGCTGATTGCATGTACAACGCTTGGGAGAATTCTAAGGCTGAATGTGCCTTCGACTTTCAGTGTGATGGGAACCTAAAGTGCTGCCCCCAAACTTGCGTCAAACCACTCTGCAAAGCTCCGAGTACTGACCGCTCTCTACTATACATTTATGTAGTCTATATTGCCCATCTTATGGCATGCCCTAGACCTAGTACCTCCAGCCTAACACCCTACTCATTAATGAGCACACCAATGACAAACACATCGCAATGCTTCGTCTAAATAGCTGTTGCTTAACTTGAGGGCTTAGAGTGGATTGCGCAGGTCTGAGTTAGTCGTCTCTTACGAATACCTGCAGTTATCTATTGATGGTTGACTGATTGATCATTTCGTTGATTTAACGATCAGATAAGAAGGAAGGCCAGTGTGAGGACCCTAAGCGAGAGGTGTCGCTGTGCGCTGCCGGGGTGTTCGAGAACTCGAAGGCTGAATGCGCCTACGACTTCCAGTGCAGTGGCAATCAGAAGTGCTGCGAGCAGACCTGTGTCAAGCCTCTCTGCAGGGCGCCCAGTATGGCGATCTGTTGTTGTTGCTTTCAATAAAAGCAAAAAGCTGGTAAAGCTAATGTTAACATCAGTTTCCTCACTCGAAAGCGATGTCAGTGACGAGTGAGCCCAGGATTTGAACCCCGCACATACTGATCCGAGGTCTAGTATCTTGCCGACATCGACACTGGCTCCAGCCAGTAACGAGTAACGTTATTGGCTCCAGTAGCCAATAACGTTATCAGAGAATTTCTGAGCTTTTGACTGGGCAAGGGTTTCAAGAGATACCGCCCTGATGGTAGATGAGCAATTGAACGGTTCAAATTCAGTAAACGCCCGACATTATTATTATGATTTCTTTTGATAGGATGACATGAAACTAACACAGACTAGAAGACTAGGCTTTACTAGCTCTAGTATATGATGATTTAAGACACTAAATGGATAATTAGACCTGATATATTCCACTGAAGTACAGGAGTTATTGTATTTTTTTCATACAGAGTGCAGAGTTGATATAATTGTACGATAGTTTGATTGAAGTCATAACTGTGAGCTTAATACGATATAGTTCACTATTACGCTAATTAGTTGCTTTTAGAGTAGCTTCTAGGTACATGCCTACTGTGTAATTAGAATAATTTAAATAAATTTACCCCGTTGCATACATCAAAGAGGTTAATCTCTATAATTTAAAGGGTAGTTCGGAGATTAGTATATTGTCAAATATTAAATCATATAATTAAACTGATATTTAAATTTTAAATTTTATTTGGTTAATTTAATTATTCTTTGTCACATTTAAAATTTATCGACTGATATTTTGTCGTGCCAGAATAAATACTAATTAATTTTCTTATTGCTTTGCAATTTTATAGTTATCCCCGTGTTGTGTCGGGAATGTTTGAAAAATTGACCAACTGGCGAGTGCACGTGTCGTAGAAGGAGACTAAAGCACTAAGATCCACCTCAACGCCATAAAGGGCGTTCGCTTGGTGAATGCCTAGGCTCCATAAATGCTACAAAATTTAAGCGAATGGAAAAGTCTCAAATAGGGGATTGGCTGGTGGTGTGGTGTAGGACAGAGAGGATATAAGAGAGTCAATTTCTATCCCGACAATGGCTAAACTGGGATTCAAGTGAAGATGATGATGATGATGTTTTGTAATTGCACAGTTAAGCCAGGCGAGTGTCCCATTTCCATCCAGGGCTGCCCCGCTGGTCAGGAAATATCCAACAAGTGCTCAGATGACTACGACTGTAAAGGATCTCAGAAGTGCTGCTCCACTGGCTGCGGTCTCGCTTGCACATACCCAGGTTCGATTCTTCTCGCTAACTAAAAAATAATAAAAGCCTTTATTATATTGAATTAATCTAATTACGTAATATAATTTATTAGTCTTATTGATAAATCTAATGAATTATATAATTAATTAATCTAATTAGGCTAATCCAATGACACAATTAATGCAGTCACTAGGAAGGCGTTCCATATTTATATTTTTATTCTATTAAAAGTCAAATTGGAATTTAGTTATTTTTTTCATGAATAATTTAGTTTTAATTAAAATAGATGACTTGTTTACAAGTGATTAATTTAGCAGCTGGTGAGCTAACGCAAGATATCTAATCAAATCACGCCTTTTTGTACTTTGAAAAGTGAAAGCGAGTTGCGAAGCAGCGACGTTGATGGACGAATTTGATAACCGAGTGAATGAAAGAATGATTGATTTCTTGATTTATTGATTGATTGAAAAATTGAATGATTGATTGAATAATTGAATGATTAATTGAATGAATGTAGCTGGAGAACGTAAGCCATAAATTTGATATGATGGATATGATAACCGAATGAAAAATGAATAATTGTTTGATTGATTGATTGATTGAATGATTGACTGATTGACTGATTGACTGACTGATTACTTGATTGATTTATTGAATGAATACAGCTGGAGAACCTAAGCCGGACCCCGTTAAGCCTGGAGAGTGTAAGCCGGTGAACTGGGCGGCTATTCAGTGCCTGGCTATGGACGAGGAGGCAAAGAGAATTGAGTGCAGCTCTGATAACGACTGCTCGGGCGAGGCCAAGTGCTGCGAGAACCCCTGCACTGAGAAGCGCTGCAAACTACCAGGTACAGTCGTCGTGACAGCATTCGAAGATTTAGAAGCTTTTCGGCACTATTCTCACTGCAGTGACAACTTCTAATCTGTAGTGAGCATTCGAAGATTTAGAAGATTTTTTTTGTTAGTATAGTTACACACACACATGACATACCACATCTTCTACATAGTTTCCATTCTTGGTTTCTGTTTTTTTAGTTTTCGTTATTTCATTCATTCCTCTCCGTGGTTATTAGTAATCGTTGCCTTTTGTTGACGCATCAATTGCAGCCAGCGCGGATTTAAGAATAACCTTCCATCAACCTCGGGAATTCTCTTTCAAAGCTGTCAACACCATGGTCTTCCAAGGTGGTCGCCCACAAAGTACTAACCGGCGCAATGGAGCTTAACTTCGTTCAACTGACGCGCAGCATAACCGAGTGTGCTAAATTCCCCCAGATTGTCGGCACTATTCTTACTGCAGTGACAACTTTTAACCTGTGGTGATATATGCAGGGAAGACGTCTTAGACATCATCATTAGATGAAGAAACGGGCGTTTTGCCTTTGTTGTTACTTCTTTACTATGTATTTAAGTTATAAAGAACCTCAAACAGAAATCAAAGTAAAACGGGCCTTTAACGTTTATTGCTATTACTTTTTTACTGCTTTTGAAAAAAGGAGAATCGCGAAATCGAAACAGTATTTTACGGCAAAAAGATAAAGTTATATATTGTACTTTTTCATTGAAGCAGAATAACTTTTATTGGATTTTAGTGCCTTTATGGCATTGTTAGCAGTAGATATTTAAGAATTTCAATTTTTTTTTGACAAAGTCGAATGTGATATGTTGTTTCTTTCCTGTCTTTCTGTGATCTGAAGTATTCGTTAGTTGTGAGTGGTTTGTTTGTCTTGATACAATGATTCGGCTCATAACTAAAAGTAATTTTAGTACTAAAAGTAATTTTAGTACTAAAAGTAATTTTAGTACTAAAAGTAATTTTAGTACTAAAAGTAATTTTAGTACTAAAAGTAATTTTAGTACTAAAAGTAATTTTAGTACTAAAAGTAATTTTAGTACTAAAAGTAATTTTAGTACTAAAAGTAATTTTAGTACTAAAAGTAATTTTAGTACTAAAAGTAATTTTAGTTATGAAACACAAAAGTACTAAAAGTACTTTTCGTATGCACAAGTACTAAAATTACTTTTAGTACTTGTGCGTACTAAAAGTCCATTAGTACGCTAATTGATATTGTTTAATTTTGTATATAATTGCGACTATTTAGTCGCATGTCGTACTGGTACCCTAAACATTAAACATATAATTTTATTTGAAGAGTATTATAAATTCTTAAAGTTCTACTTGTTGCTTTACGACCACAGCTCAATGCCCCTACTTCGATCCTCAGAGAGCGTGCCTTGTGCAGAACCCGAGCGAGTGCACGGCCGGTGAGAAGTGCGACAACGGAGCGGCGTGCTGTGAGTACGAGTGCGGTGGTACCAGGTGTGAGCCAGAGCTCTGTCCGGGTGTAAATCCTAACATAAGATGTATAACTACAAACAAACAAGAGTGCGACTCCACTGACGACTGTGGCGCTGACTCCATCTGCTGCTCATACGAGTGTGGTGGAAGAAGATGTGTGCCTAGAGGTAAGTGAAATATACTCTAAAGTTGCTTTAAATATTGCAGGAAAAACGAGAAAGAAAATTTTTTTTAATCGAGTGAAAAATGTTAAATTTCTCAGATACTCTTAAATACACTTGGAGGAAGAAAACGGGCATGAGTCAGATTCATGATAGCATGTCATGAACATTTAAGTTGCATTCATATCATCTCGTTAACAATTCGTCCATATATATTTGTATATGTATTCGTCCATGTGTCTATTCGCCCTTAAATCTTTTCGTTCATATTTATTTGCAAAGGACCTCCGCTGATGATGGCATGAAACGCTAATCAGGATTGACTTTTCAAATAAAAAATGTAAACAGATAAAATGAATCCGTAGTGATAAACATTTGTCACTTGGCTGGTCGTTCAAATTGACGTTGATCTGAACATTGCGTTGTTGCGGTCGGACCAGATGAGGAAAGAGACGTTCGAGTTCAAATGCTAGTTATTTTACACACGTTTTATTCAGCACTCGAATCTCCTGATGCCTCGCTAAACTCTCGAGTTCAATACAAGCAAGCTATGTTAACAGTAACTTGCTGTTACCATAATCTTTTTGACGGTAGCTCGAGTGCGTCGGGTCGTCTTGAAGAGATGCCTTATGCTTCTGAACCTTGACGTTAAACACACTACAACCTACCCACATACCTATCTATCCTACCAAGCTATATTAATCAATTTTACGCTGGAGAGAATTATGGCCAATTTTTAAGAGTTTTAAAGAACATCAAGAAAATTGAATGAAATCACTAAACTTTGGATTATATTAATTGATGCTAGTTTAATTGATTGATATTCAGATGTACCAGCCCACAGTGGTTACTGCCCAGACTACTCGAATGTCAAGGTCATGTGTCCTGCGGTCATTCCTGTGGATGAGTGTAGCAGTGATGACGAATGCTATGCTGGAAAGAAATGCTGCAGAAAAATCTGCGGTGGATTGGGATGCCTGAATACAGGTAAATATTACTTAGACGCATTTAAAAATTAATGAAAGTGTCTTGATTATTATTATTAATAAAAGTGTCTTGATTATTATTATTAATAAAAGTGTCTTGATTATTACTATTAATAAAAGTGTCTTGATTATTATTATTAATAAAAGTGTCTTGATTATTATTATTAATAAAAGTGTCTTGATTATTATTATTAATAAAAGTGTCTTGATTATTATTGTGCTATTTATTGATTAACAGTATTCACACAAATTCAACTAAAATTACTTATTCTTTAAATACATTTCATGATGAGTAAAAATTAGCTCTCAGCTTTTTGTTATCGTTGAACATCTCTCAATGTGGTACAATGCTTATTTCAAATTTAGACATATCAGTTCCTAATAAGATCTTGAGACATGACATATTAGTCGATGATATAATTAGGAAATGAAGTGTAAGTCTATAAGATAATTAGGCGTAGCATTCTTGATTTATGATGCGTGGGTTTTTGCATGTGAATTTTTAATTTATATTGGTGCCTCGAAATTTGTGTTTGTAATTAAGTCTGACAAATTTCAAGGGCCAGAAAGAAAAGAGAAAAAACAAAAACAATGGAAAGATTTTTAAACTACCTATGATGAATTTGTAAAGATTGTACATAGCTTTAGATTAAACTATTCATTTGCTTCATTGCACGGAATTCCTTAATTCGGTTTATTCATTCAGTCTGTAATTAATAATTAATTTTTTCATGTACTTTTCATTGATATATTATTTATAATCTCCTATTTTTGTTTTACCATTTCAGTCAGTGAACCACCCTCAACGCCAGGAGGTACGTATTGTATTAGACAGGCTTTTAGCAATTATGTGATAATATCGTCAATAAAAGTAAAGCTGATAAACCTATTGTTAACGTCACTTTCCTCACTCGAAGTCGATGTTAGTGACGGGCGAGCCCAGGATTTTCTCCCTGCATATACTGATCCGCTATCGAATATCTTACCGATATTGCCACTGACTCCAGTCAGTATACTCCCACTCTTTCACTACTCTTCTGTCGGCCTTTCTCTCCCTTTTCTAGTCCTTTCTGTTTCTCTCTTCCTCTATATTTCTCTCTTCCTCGAATATTTTTCTCTTCCTCGAATATTTTTCTCTTTCTCAATATTTCTCTCTTCCTCTATATTTCTCTCTTCCTCTATATTTCTCTCTTCCCTCTTCTTTTTCTCTCTTAATGTACTCTCTAATGGCTTATCCTAATCGTGATTCGTAATCTTTCCTTGTATGCTTAACTGGGAATTTGAAATTTAAAGGCTTCGTGTACAAATATTTACGTGTATTTAACTAATCAAAGTTTTAAATTGGAAGAATTGAAAGACACACTCTCATTGGTTCTTTCGACGACTTTAGTCATATTATGATTGAAAGACACGCTCTCATTGGTTCTTTCGACGACTTTGGTCATATTATGATTGAAAGGCACACTCTCATTGGCTCTTTCAATGGTACATTAAGATTTATCATTGAAAATTAATCACTTAAAATGAATTTAATATAATATTATTTCTGTTGTTGCGTTTCTGTAGAGAAACCAGGTCAATGTCCTATTACCATCCAGGGTTGTCCCGCTGGACAGGAGATCTCCAACAAGTGCACGGATGACTCGAGCTGTCCCTTAACACAGAAGTGTTGCTCCACTGGCTGTGGTCTCGCTTGCACTGTCGTAGGTCTGTATCTTAATTTGGTTGGAGCCAGTGGCGATGTCGGTAAGATACTCGACCGCGGATCAGTATGTGCGGGGTTCAATCCTGGGCTCGCCCGTCACTGACATCGCTTCCGAATGAAGAAACTGACGTTAACCTTAGATTTCTAGCTTTACCATTTTTAATTGATCCTAGAGTGACTACTTTACTTTATGCTACTACTTGACTGAGGAAGGCAACGGGAAACAACCTCAGAAGTGCAATTTTTTCGCATGCTATAAGCTACATTAGGTATGGGTAAGGCATAGCCTTTCGTTAATGGACTAACTTGTTGATCTGTTTATCTATGGAGTGCTCTATATGACCGTGCATGCAGACTGGAACGTGTGTAATAGTGGACCTGCCGCTTGGCAAAACCCGAGAGGAGAGAGAGAGAGAGAGATAGAGAGACAGAGAATATTTCTTGGCTGTGAAAACAGCACGATGTGCTTGATATGTATCATTACTCGTTCTCTTTGGTATTAGTTGCTGACTAAACGCGAATTTTTGTTATTTTAATTAGACTGCTCGAAGTTAATATCAAAATTAATTTATTGGAATCGGGACTTAACTGTTGAATTATGAATATTTTGAAAATTTTATTAAAATATCTCCACAATGATTCATCTTCAGGCTCGTTCACTTATATTACATATTTTTATTTATAACAATATAAATTTATTGTATCTGGACATGTTTATAAAACACATTTAAGAATGCACGCCTACTCCTTGTAGTTTGCACTTTGTTTTCATTCTTTGTTTTCATTACCATCTCACCATCCGTACTTAGCCATCATTCCTTTCCTGTTGTTCATGTGTAATTTCCTTTATGTTCATCATCCAAAGTTTATTTTAATGTTTTGTTTTCAGTGAAAGATGTGATCGATCCATCGATTGCACAAGGTTGGTATTAGCTGTTATACTGTTACAATCAATATTAACTATAAACAGAATATAAATAAAGGTTAATGAAACATAAATAGTAAAATTTAAAAGCATCACACACACTTACTTTATCTCTCCACATTAGTACGCTGTGGTTCAATGGAAGGAACATGAGTTGATACCGTCGACATGCGTATGATTTATCTTCTACCATTTTACCATTTTACTAATTAATTTATTAATTGTAATAAAATTAGCTTGAACGAATGTCAAATAAACAGATATCGTGGACCTGTCGGTAGACATTGCGCTAAGAGAGAGAGAGAGAGAGAGAGAGAGAGAGAGAGATAGAGGATGAGAGAGAGAGAGAGAGGAAAGAGACGAAGAGATAATATATTACAATTTAGCAAAAAATGCTGAGCTCGTGCAAGCAGCTTCATATTATCAAAACGAACTTGCGTATATTAACTTGAGAAAACTCTTGATCCAAAACAGTCATTTGCTTTACAGACAGATTGAATTCTTAATTAGTAGATAAATTGATTGATTTAGTGTGGTATCTTTCGATTGGGTACTGGAATTTATTTTAATTTTTAAGCCATATCAAATTAGACGTGTTTTATTTCCTTAGGTTAATTTGCTTATTGTAATAGGATTCCATAGGATTTTCTTTCTGTTGTGTTTGAATAGTTAAACCAGGTGAGTGTCCCATGTCCATTATGGGCTGTCCCGCTGATCAGGAAATCTCAAACAAGTGCAAGGATGATTCCAGTTGTGAAGGAACTCAGAAGTGCTGCTCCACTGGATGCGGTCTCGCTTGCGTTAACCCAGGTTGGATTTTTCAAACTCTTCTATCTTCGTTCGATGGCGCTAATCTTTTTGGAATAAAAATGTTAAAATACCATTATGTGATTTAGAATGATTCAATATCTGGTTTCATGTTCTGCTAATGCGTATTCGCGATATTTCTACTATCATGAAAATAATTTGTCAGTTAAGTGCATTCGATTATCATGCATTTCATCAATAGCTGCGTTATTTGTCAGCATCACAGTCCATGTAAACACCCTTGTGATCACTTTGCCAGATACTTTATCAATCAATTAATCTTCAATCAAACAATCGATCCATTAATCTATCGATAATTTATCGTCTGTTCCTTGCCATAATGCAGTGTCAGGGCATCTCAAGCAGACATTGCATCAGCATATGTTAGCTCTCCACATGATGGCGGCTGCATATACAAAGACCTCAGGAGAATGCAAGAATAAGCAGTGCAAGGCTATGATCCTAGATAAGACGGTCAAAATATTGACCTAGGGCGGAAAGAGATGGTTTTTAGCTTGCACCGGAAAGTACCAATACAATTACCAATTGCTATTTTCTGGTACAGAATTCCATAATGTTAAGTAGAAAACACCAAGGAGCGCCTGTCAATGGCCGGTATATTGTCCTGTACTGTAAGAAGGTGGTTTATTGGATTAGCGTAGACTGCGAGAGGTTTGAAGGATTGATAGAAGGTCAGATAGGATGATGTACCATAATTCAATTATTCGAAAGCTATCATGAATGTTGAGCGCTGAGTAATTGGAAGTCAGTGTATGCTTTCATTCGTTACTGAATTAGTTTTAACAATTTTTCAGCAGAAAAATAGCGTTTTATGTAGCATTTTTCATATCTACATAAAATTTTAAAAAAATTGAGTACATCAAGCATTCAGTTTGCTAGGTTTTCTAGTTAAAATTTGAGTTTGTTTAGTTTATATTTATTTAAATACTTAAATCTCTGCGTGACGCCACTTTGTGGACTCCAGAGCAGCCTCTTTTACCTTCTGTCTCCACTGATATCAGTACTGGGCAAGATCATAGACTTCACTCTTTAATATTCTAATAGTATTTAAATACTGGTTGATGATTTATTTATCTAAGAGTTGCTAACAAATTCATGACAATAAATGCATGCGTTGATTCGAGAGAGGATCATTAGATGCGCGGTTCAAATCCAGGGTTCAAATCCAATCTCTCCCTGTCACTGACAAGCTATCAAACATGAAACTGACGTTAAACTTGGCCTTAGGTTTTCAACTAAATAAAGAAGTCAATTCTTTGCGAATTATCTCTCACAGGAATCAAATATAGATTTATATTGCAATCATTTGCTTTGCAGTGGTTACACACTTAATCTTTTTATACTCGACAATATAATATAGGTGTTAATGTTTTGTTTCAGTGAGAGACCTACCCGAACCAGGTTATTATTTATTTAATGATTAGCAGTAATTAGTCGTAGATAATAATGAGTAAAATAATTAAAACTTGATAACAATTTATATTATACTAACCAATACACACTCTCTCTCTCTCTCTCTCTCTCTCTCTCTCTCTCTTCTCCTCTCTTCTCTCTCTCTCTCTCTCTCACTCTAACTCTAACTCTACTCTGACAAGTGATATATCCCCGGCAATAGCGACATAAATAGTTCGCAACTTTTTATATGAAATTTATCGTCTGTGTTCTCACATGAACTATGTAATAAGCGATTCTACTGATATACGATCCGAAGGAATCCTGCAAACCAAGAAAATTGAAATGTTATACCAACTATGCCAAATGAATGGAACATTACTGCTCCTCGATACACAATCTCAATTTATATGATCTATTTAAAAATCAATTTTATCCTTCTAAAAATTCAGTATTATATCATACGAGCATTTGAACCTCTTAAGCCATTGCGATTAGTAAACACAACTTCTTTTTATCTTTTTACCTTTTTTAGTATTTATTCACCAATTCATTTATTATGTCAATCATTCACTCGATCATTTATTCACTATTTTAGTTTCTTGATTATTCATTCACTAATTTATTTATTAATTCATTTGTTTGTTATCTTATTAATTTATTCTTTCATTTTGCTCATTTATATTTGTGCACTATTTTATGCCTTCTTTGTTATTTGTTGTTTCAGTGAGCATGCCGCCCGCACCTGCAGGTTTGTAGCCCCATTGTATGGTTTAAAATAAATTGGAAATTTTTTGAACAAATTAACTTCAAAAAGTGACAATATCGCTTTTTTTAAAGAAATTGCTATCTACAAAACGTATGAAAAGAATCGCTATACCGTATAGTATTTAATTCAAATGATAATTTTATTAAATAATCAGCCTTCCGTTAAGTAGTAGCTGTTAAGCTTTCGTAATCAAGCTTAGCAAATTTACCAACGACAAACAATAATACACAATTATTGATCAGAATCTCTCTCTCTCTCTCTCTCTCTCTCTCTCTTAATGCACTACCTACTGGCAGGTCCATGGTATAGAACGCCTCCACCCTTCTTTATCTTTCGCTTTCCTTTTCATTTCCACATATGAGTGGGTCTTTAAATTATCAAACAAACCTAATCTCGGCCTGCCCCTGGCTAATTTTCCTTCCATTCTACCTTCTATGACTTCTTTTAATAGACCTTCCCCCTCCTTAGAATGTGTCCCATCCAGCTCTTCTTCCTATTTCTTAATACATTTATCAATTGTCTATCTGTACTAACTCTCTCCAGAACTTCCTCATTTGTAACCTTTAGAGTCCAGATAATCGTCTCCATTCTTCTCCAAATTCACATTTCAATGACTTTAGTTTCCTTATGTCTTCCTTCCTAAAGGTACATGTTTCACATCCATGATTAGAATATTCACTAGATAACATGCAATACCTATTACTAGATGACTAAGTTAAGCTGTGTGTTGCTTTACGACCACAGCTCAATGCCCGTTCTTCGATCCTCAGAGAGCTTGTCTGGTGAAGAACCCGAGCGAGTGCACGGTCGGTGAGAAGTGCGACAACGGAGCGGCGTGCTGTGAGTACGAGTGCGGTGGTACCAGGTGCGAGCCTGAGCTCTGTCCGTTAGTAAATCCTGACATACGATGTGTTACAACCAACAAACAAGAGTGCAACTCCAATGATGACTGTGACGCTAACTCCATCTGCTGTTCATACGAGTGTGATGGAAGAAAGTGTGTGCCTAGAGGTAAGTGAAACCTGGTTGCACTTAATTAAATTATTGAAGTTCTATGTGGCTTAGTAAAAAGCACAGGTAGATAAATTAAATTGAAGCAAAATAGTTGAGGATTAAAGAGAGTTGACAAACTTGAAATAGGTAATCACGAAACTGAACGCTATTAATACTAGGGCAATGTTAGTATATAATTACGCGTTTAGGCTGATGTTGTCTACCGCTGTAATGTTGTCCTTTTGCTAATTATAATTTTCGCAATATACCAGCTACAGGCTATACTAAGGTGTAGAAAGTGCATAGATTTGTGTGAATTTATAATAACGGGTTAATCGATGGCGTTCCCTTTATGGAGCATGAAAGCAGCATATGAGTACGAATATGTACCTTGGACCTGCCACATGGCAGAACACTAGAGAGAGCGAGAGAGCAACATTCAACACGTATGTGTCTAGTAAGCCGTTTACAAACAATCTACATGTATATAATGCCATGTAATGCACTGAAGATTCAACGCTCGGTTCCTCGCTAGATGGAAAATATTGGACGTATCAAGTGGAACATACAAACAACTACAAGCTTAACGGTATTTTAAATATACGTATTTACCAGAACATGTGCATGTGTTCTAAAGAAATAAATAATACAAAAAATTGAACTTTTATTTTTTTTACTACAAACCGTTGAAATTAAGTCTTTAATACTGCTGGACTGTCTGATTACACAGCTGTACCAGCCCATGGAGGATACTGCCCGGACTACACGAATGTCGAGATCATGTGTCCTGCAGTTGTTCCTGTGGATGAGTGCAGGAGTGATGATGAATGTTATGCTGGAAAGAAATGCTGCAGAAAAATCTGTGGTGGATTGGGATGCGTGAACGCACGTAAGAGTGTATTCTTTCTCGTTCTCTAGTCTTGTCACTCATATGTGAAAAGATCCACTCATATGTGAAAAGATCCACTCATATGTGAAAAGATCCATTCATATGTGAAAAGATCCACTCATATGTGAAAAGATCCACTCATATTTGGATGAAAATGAAAAGGAAAGCGGAAGACGAAAAGAGTGGAGGCGTTATATGCCTTGGACCTGCCAGTAGGCAGTGCACTAAGAGATAGAGAGTCATGTCACGTCATGTGTTCATCCTAGGGCTGGTTCCAGTCAAATATACATATCTGATGTTCCTTCAAAAACTATATTCTTCGTCATTCCATCATTTTTCTTTCTTCTGTTCTTCCATAAACTAATTCCAGCAGCTTTCTGGTTTTCATCGAGGTCTTTATATCTTCGTCTAGGAAGTCTTTCCACTGTTACTTTACCGTCTGCTTTGTAGTTGGATGTCTATGGAGGATCTTTCGCTCTATACATGTAAAATGTTCAATCTCTACCGCGAAACTAAATTTTAGATTATATTTTTATTTAAAAAATTGGTCAATTTCGATAGTAGAATTGAGTTAGGCCTATTACGAGTGAAGGTCTGTGAATCATTACTGCCATTGAAGCATCTGTAAGAAAATGTACATTGTTGTCAACAGTGAAATATGTGTATCCAGCTTTCAGGTCGACTTTATTCGTAAACTTATCGCTTATTGCCATTTACTCGCTAATTCCTGTGTTGCAAGGTTGTTGCACCTGGCGACTTTAAGATGTCGACTCGTTCAAGGCATGCAAACTTTGTTCTCTATGTCCCAGGTTCAAGTCCACAATGACCAGTAAATATTGTTGCTTTTCTTTTAAAAACTGCGCCGTTATTTCCACACTGTTCCTAGATCAATTATTTGCAGCCTTTTTATTGCAATACTTTTATGCTTATTATTACTTCTGTCATTCATTCAATTCTTCAAATGTTTTTTATTATAATTTAATTCGTGCGAACTGCTATTTTTATGCATTTTATAAAATATTTCTGCTTATTTTGTTATTTCAGTTAGCCATCCACCTCCACCTGTTGGTAAGTTTATTTTTTATTAGTTGTCATATTCGAGATTTACCTACTCGTACTACATTGAGAAAAAATAATGAGTAAAAATATCCACTAACTCTCTCCTCTCAATATTTGGCGCACTTTCCTGGTCATGCCAATTTGCATGATCTATAGATCCTATATTATGTACAAACCGCTATAACGCTCCTTAGGGAGATAAAACATATGAAAGCTTTAAGCAATTCATGTGCTGCATCTGGCTCCTTATTTCAAGAATATTAAATTTCGATAAAATTATTCGTTAAAATGAATAAGTACTGTATAGTTGTCACCCTTTTCTTGCGGTCTAATTTGCACTCGTTACTTATATATGGAGCTATAACAGTGGCCCTTGATGTCCTCATTCATTAGTCATTTGTTGATTTGTAACAGTGGACCCTGATTTGTTGATTTATAACAGTGGCCCCTGATTATGTTGATTTATACCAGTGGCCCCTGATTTGTTGATTCATAACAGTGGTCCCTGATTTGTTGATTTATAACAGTGGCCCCTGATTTGTTGATTTAAAACAGTGGCCCCTGATTTTTTTATTTATAGCAGTGGCCCCTGATTTATTGATTTATAACAGTGGCCCCTGATTTTTTTATTTATAACAGTGGCCCCTGATTTTTTTATATATAACAGTGGCTCCTGATGCCCTTGTCTGCCCCGTATACAACGAGAAAGCAGACTGCACGACTAGACGTGGTGCCTACACCTGTAACCCTGGTGGCAAGTGTGACAACGGCGGCCAATGCTGCAACACTGAGTGCGGTGGTACGAGCTGTCAATCAAACCTTTGCCCCGCTCCTGAGAACATCGTGTGCGCTAAGGCAGAGACGAGGGACTGTGAGAGCAGCGCCACCTGTGCTGCTGGGCAGATCTGCTGTGCCATACACTGCGGGGGCACCAGGTGCAAGCCTAGTGGCGGTACGTATCAATTCATTGATTGATTGATTTATTGATATATTGACTAATTGATTGACTGATTGGTTGGTTTATTGACGATTGATTGACTGATTGGTTGGTCTATTGACCGATTGATCGACTGATTGGTTGGTTTATTGACGATTGATTGACTGATTGGTTGGTCTAATGACTGATTGATTGACTGATTGGTTGGTTTATTGACTGATTGATTGACTGATTGGTTTTGACTCCTTCATGTTTTCTACTCCGACAATATGGAACTCTCTGCCGCAAGATCTTCGATCTTGCAATTGCATTGGTACTTTCCGTGCTAAAAACTCATCTCTTTCCGCCATAAGTTTAAATTTTGCACTGCTTGCCTTGGATCTTGGACTTGCACTGTTTTAGTCTCGCTTTCTCTTGAGATCTCTATGTACTCAGTCGTTATCGTGTGGTGCATTAGCGCCTGTTTGTGTATAGTCTCGAAGAGACGTCCATTACATTGCCTTATGGCGAGGAACCGGACTTTAAATTCTTATTGATATAGCGATTGTTTAAAATACTACTGAGTTGATAGGACAGTTGGTTGATTAATTGGCTTGTTATATGTATGAATTAATAGGCTTGTTGTATGTTTTTTATTTTATTACGTGCTTGGCTTTATCAGCGTTTCTTGTGAAAGTGAACAAATTAGCGATAATGTTAAATATGCAATAATGCTTTAAGCATAAATGTAAACTTAATTAAAGGAAATTGACATTGATATAAATAAATAGCGAAACGAATCAGAAAATCATTCTATTTTAGGTATTAAATATAATTAAATGTATTAATTACTATTGCATGAATTAAATTACTATTAAATGTACTAAAATACAAACAATTAAATGTACTTAATACTATTACTTGAATTAAATATTATTAATACAATTTAAATGTATTAAATACAAGTAAACGTACTAAATACTGAATTTATTACATTTTTATTTATTACATTCAATTGCTTTTAAAATACTAATTTAATTGCGTTTAATACAGGTAATTGCCTGTATTAAACGCAATTAAATTAAATATTTTAAAAGCAATTGAATGTCTCTTGGTGCACTGCCTATTGGCAGGTCCATGGTACATCCTCCACTCTTCTCTGTCTTCCGCCTTCCTCTTCATTTCCTCATATGAGTGGGTCTTTAAATCATCTAACATACCTAATCTCGGCCTGCCCCTGCCTCGTTCGGGTATACAGGATAGTTTTCTCAGGGATTGACGCCCCCTGCCCGGTAAATGTCAGTCAAGGCTGAGGAAGGCATTGGGGGCCCACCTCGTCAAAATGCATATCCCCAAGAAAATAATGGTATATCAATTGAAAGTAATAAATACAATTAAATGTATTGAATACAATTACATATATTGCATGCAATTACATGTATTATATACAAATAATTATTTTATTTTCTATTAAATCTACATATCTTCCATTAAATTTATACCAGCATAACGTTATACTCGTATTTATAATAGACATGTTGTATGTCTAGGATCCGTACCACCTGTGTCTGGAGAAAGTCCTACTGATGGTAGACAAGGTACGTCCTTCTTACCACTCTCCATGTCCTCGCGAACTCTCTCTCTCTCTCTCTCTCTCTCTCTCTCTCTATCTCTCTCTTTCTAAAAGTACTAATCTCTCAGTTAGGAAATGACAACAGTTAATTTTCTAACGATGTAAACTATTGTGGGTGCAAAGGTGAATACTGTACTCGCCACTGGCTTCAGCCAACATGTATAGAGATAGCCTCTAAAACACATCATAAAGCATACTACACTGAACATAGATGTATATTTTATATATTACCACGGTTTTATATATTACCATGGTCTTTTATCAATTTATATTTACAATACATTTTAAACCATATAGAGTAATTTAGTTCATATAATTGTGTTTTGTTCTATCTCTAGGAAACTGGGATTCAAAGGAAGATGATGATGATGCTAATGATGATGATGATGATGAGTGCCACTTAGTTTATGTAATTGTTTTGTACTCTCTGTAGGCTTATAAGTGTTGTTTTGTTGTTGTCAACAGTTCAGGGTAGCCCGGCGCCGGTGTGTCCCGCCCCCTCAGCTAACCCGTCCTGCCCAAGCTCTCTGAGCAGAAGAGCCTGCAGCGGTGACAGCGAGTGCGGGGCCAGGAAGTGCTGCGCCACGGGATGCGGCGTTAATGTGTGCCAGACACCTGGTCAGTGATCAATCAAGTGATCAATCAATCAATCATGCGATCAGTCAATCAATCAGTCAATCAGTCAAAAGATATTCAGTATATCTTTCTTTTTAATTTGATATATTTTTGCAACTATAATTGTATATACAGATTCTTGTTTTCTTTTTCATTTATGGAGAAATCGTTGTAAGCAAACTTAGCATAACAGATCTCTCGTAACTGATTAAACTGTCTTAGTCTCAGTCAGTCTTAGTTTTGGGAGTTAATTTCCTCACCGATTTGTCTCATCGACGAATTGATTTCTTTGAACTTCTTACAGTAGACGTTAATGATTTAAATATTATGCGTCGATTTTTTCAAGCTTATAGACTAAATTGTTGATTCTCTAAATAAAATATTATTTGATCGATGGATTGATTGATTTATGATTGATTGATTGACTGATTGATTGATTGATTGATAGTTCGCCCCGGCACTTGCCCTAACCCTACAGTCAGGTGTATGGAGCCCTCACCGTCAGATAAACAGAACAAATGCGGCACAGACATGTCATGCCCTGGGAGTCAGAAGTGCTGCCCCTCCCCTTGCCCTGGGTTTGGTGCCAGCTGCGTGGACCCAGGTGTGATATCAATCAATTAATTATAATTAATCAGCTGCGTGGACCCAGGTGTGATATCAATCAATTAATTATAATTAATCAGCTGCGTGGACCCAGGTGTGATATCAAACAATCAATTATAATCAATCAGCTGCGTGGACCCAGGTGTGTTATCAATCAATCAATCAATCAATCAATTATAATCAATCAGCTGCGTAAACCCAGGTGTGCGGAATACCGAGTTACACTTAGATTAGTGAATTAACGTATTACTTATTACTTTTATTTTGTATTAATTTAGCTAAATGAAATAAAATGATAGTTTTATTTGTACTTCTTTTATTTCAGTGAAATATATTTTTAAAACTTAGAAGGTATTGTTGTGTTCCGGACACTGACGACTAGACCAACCGTAACCGCACGTTGAGGAAGGTAACGAGAAACCACCTCAGAAGCCATATTATGCCCAAGCTATAATCTACATTAAGGCGTGGTTAAGGCACTGTCTTTTGTGAAGGGATTAACTCATTAATCGATCGTGGAGTGCTCTTTATGGAGCGTGAAATCAGCATAGAAAATGCACCGTGGACTAGCCACTAGGCTGTATACTAAAGAGAGAGAGAGAGAGAGAATGAGAGAGAGAGAGAGGGAGAGAGAGCGAGAGAGAGGGGTATATCTCTGTGTGGTCGATGAAAGTTATTCTTGATAGATGTAAACTAAAGTGTATTCGATGCTTATCATTCTTACTGTGACATGGAATAGCGAAGACGCCTTTTGCTTCAGCATTTATGCATTGTTATATTTTCTAATATAAACTAAAATGTAGAATCACTATTTTAAGTGACCATCAGTTAGAGGAAAGAACTTCCACCAAAAAGTAACTCTGGTGTTGACTACGCTCCTGTACGTAGAAACGTGAGCGTTAGGAAAGGAAGCTATTCAGAAAATGAATGTGCTCGAAGTGCTGCTATGAAGAGCAATAAAAAAGATGCATTGACTGACAAATTGTCAATGAAAACGTGCTAAATAAGGTTGACTCGGGTAGACAGTTGACATTTCGCAACCTAAAGCAGAATATTGTATTTTTTAAAATATGAGTTTAACGTCAAGGTCAGAAGCTTGAACGGCTTCTCTTCAAGACGTCAGGTGTACCAGATTGAAAGGTGAAAGTCCCAGGTTTTACTCCCTGATCAGTTCTACCGGGAATTGATCCCATGACCTCGGGAACAGCCATTTAAAACTTCATGCCACTACCTAACGCGCTTACACACTGAGCCACACTGACATTCCGAATATAGTATATTAACACGTTATCGCAATATTACTTGTGTGCAGCTGTGTTTAAAGTGGTGTTTATTTTAAGAATAATTTTTGTTTTATTTCAGTTGTGTAATCCTGAATGCTCATCAATTCACCGCTCAGTGACATCTTGAAAAGGTTGGTTGATTACTAGTCGCTCTCTTTACATATACGTGCTAAGTCCCAGCAAGACTCTGGCTATCATGCTGTCCAAGAGAATTAAGAAGAGCTGGTTAAGCTAATATTAACGTCAGTTTCCTCACCCGAAAGCGATGCGAGTGAAGGCCTAGGATTTGAATCCAGCACATACTGATCCGCGGTCGACTACCTTACCGACATCCGGATGGCTATATTCTAGTGGCGGAACCACTTCATTTCCTGATTCACGAGCCTATTGGTACATTTTGAGCCAGTCTCTCAGGACTATCCGACATATATATATCGTATATTAATGCATTCAATTTATCGTTTTTAATACATGTATGATTATATATATATATATATCAATTTATCGTTTTTAATACATGTATGATATATATATATATATATATATATATATATATATATATATATATATATATATATATATATATATATATACAGTATATATGTATATATATACAGTATATATGTATATATGTATATATATATATATATATATATATATATATATATCGTATATTATGAACATAGCATGCCTCGCGTGCTGCAGATGTTTCTTGTTTAATTGCCGTTTTTCTGGTTTTCGGTATTGCCTCCTTTATTCCAGGCAAGGTTAGCAGGATGCGTTTTTTAGCGGCATATCCTGAATGTACTCACTAACTCTCTCAACTGATGCAAGGTCTAGTGCAGACATTCATAATTATACTCTTCTTGATTGTGTTCATTCCACCAATAGAAAGCTTCCTATAAAGTACCACAAACAGTTAATCATTTCTAAAGATGATTTCGGGGTTTTCAGTATTTCGGGTTTTTCAGTATTTCGGGTTTTTCAGTATTTTGGGTTTTTCAGTATTTCGGGTTTTTCAGTATTTCGGGTTTTTCAGAGTATCGGATTTTTCAGAGTATCGGGTTATTCAGTATCTCGGGATTTTCATTATCTCTGTTTTTCAGTTTTTTTCATTGGTTACTATTAAACTTATTTGCTACAGTTTCGATTTTAAAGTTTCTTTCTTCAGTAGTACTAACCATGAAATAAATTACATCATAAACCATCTAGCTACTTGAGACCATGTAGTTTTTATTCAAAAAATCATTTAATAATAATAATAATGTAATAAAATCATGTTAACCTTAGGATAAATCATAAAACGTATAAATCATAAAACGTATATTTTAATTCTTTGCAGATGAGAAAACTATGAATGACTGCCAATGCTCAACTGAACTAGACTACTGCAATTGTTTTCATCTGCAATGTATCTATTATGTAAATTGTCGAACCTGCCAGCTCGTGTGAATACTTCCTAACTGATGTATTTTTTATCGTAGGATACGACATCTCATTGTTTTGTAAAAGACTTAATTTTTCGTTAGTGACAGTATTAAGAAAAACCAAACGTGTCCTCTGAAGCCACAATCAGTATCCTCTCTGATCCATTCTAAATTTAAAATTATATAAAATGATATAAAATTATATAAAGGCTGAGGATAAAATCTCACAGAAATTACTTGCACCGTAAGATTAGAGTCACTTGGATTTGAAACCGTCGCATTATGCCTACCATGCGTAATACGATGTTCACCAAATTCCAATCGATAAATAATAATTTAAAAACAGTGAGACATAAATGTCACTAAAGAAAAACCTTTAGTGATAAAATTTTTCATATCAGAATCGTTAGAAGAATTGAAATAAAAAGAAAAAAGTTATTTAAATAAAATTCATTGTAAAAAATAGTATATACCATTGAAGGCACTTGTTCACGTTATATCTCTGTAAACTTCATACTTGGATGGAATCAGTTGAGAAATGTATGGATAGGTGACGTTGCAGTAACACCAGCATTTGGACTTAAATTAACATCTGAAAAACGTTGTAGGACTTGCATAGAAATTGATTATTTGACAGGGTAAACTAGATGTACTATGACTAGGTGGACTATGACTAGACTATCTAATAACTATGCCTTGAAACCATATGTGTAATGTTAACTATAGATTTTATCTTGTATTGATCGAAATATTCTAAAATAAAGGTTTTATAATGCAGCGCGGCGTTCTTTTTGTAAATAAATTCGAGTTAGTGGAATAGAATTTTAGTTTTTAAAGCCATATGCTGCTATAACATACAGTGCAATTCTAATTTGTAAAGGATTCTACGAGGTTTGAACAAGTGTCATTCAAATAAATACGTCAAGACCTTGTGACTTAACTCAACCTTTCATCCAGTGGTTCTCTACCACCAATAACAACAACAACAGCAACAACAAGAATAGCAACAACAGTAGCTAGAGTGCTACTGTCGTCACTGATAATATTGAGCACAATTGAACTAAATCCAAGCCGTAAATAGTATTAAATCGTATCCACAGTCTTCATATGCTATATATTTAGTACATGTAGATATAGAAGATACACAATTCGACTCGTATTGTGTTTCCATTCACGATACACCATCGATCAACACCATCGATCAATACCATCGATCAATTCCATTGGTAAACACCATCGATCAACACCATCGATCAATACCATCGATCAATTCCATTGGTAAACACCATCGATCAATACTATCGATAAACACCATCGATCAATTCCATTGGTAAACACCATCGATCAATACCATTGGTATACACCATCGATCAATACCATCGATATACACCATCGATCAATACCATTGGCATACATTATCGATCAATTCCATTGGTATACACCATCGATCAATTCCATTAGTAAACACCATCGATCAATACCATTGGTATACACCATCGATCAATACTTCTAGATTCAGTTCAAGTCTAACTTTATTGTATGGTTGAGTCAGTGGCATACTCAGTTATGCTAACAACTGCACATGTGTTTTCAACGTGAGGCACAGCACATCACTAATACCCTGGTCTAGAAGAGAAAATAACGCTAAAATACGGTTTAGCTTTTAATTCTTTAGTTTAGATTGATAGATTGATATTTTATTTTCACGAAAATCACAATGACACTGAAAATTATACTGTATTGATAGTTGTTTATCAAATTACATGTACCTTGCTTTTGTTTGTATACTCTGTTCTGTGATGAAAAATTAAACGATACTAAACTAAAACTAAACTAAATTAAGCCAGAATGACGTGAAAGATGTAGGTCTACATACAGACCAGAATGTTCTGACATATGATCACAAGGCTACAATTAATTTAAATAAAAACAGTTTCCGAGATAGACAATTGCAAGTGTTTACTTTAAAAATAACGACTAATTTGGTATTTATAAATATAACAGGAAATGGAACATGTACCTGTAGGCCTATGTCATACATAAATTAATGAATTTACAATTTGTTTCATATCTTGCGAATAATATATGTAATATTATAGTTTTTATAATTTAATATATAGTATCATATATTCCACGAAGATAATGTATTATACACATTGAAAGCTAAATGCGTGCATATAGACTCTTAGGTGATTTTTCACTTTATACGTGTATTACTAATAGCGGTATCTAAATTTTTCATTAGATATCGACCTAGTCTATTTCACAAATATTGCACTGGTGGCGAAGTAAAGTCAGAAAATGAACTATTTCAAAGATGACCTTATGTTTTTAAAAGCCCGACCCATTAGAGCATTAAATGTTTGCAAGTACAGGTACATATTACCTCACGGAGTATATGTTTATTTCGACAACAAGCAGTGTAAAGTCGCATTCATACAAAGTGTACAAAAAGAGAAATAAAAGTACAAGCTTACACGAAACATAATCAATGATGCACTGAGCTTTGACTCTTTCGTGGTAACCTTCTTCCTGATTATTTGTTTAGTTTCTAATTAATTATGCTGTATTTGCTGTATATTATGACATGGGAAACAAATAAAAAGGATGAGTGAATAATTGATTATTTCTTTTGTTCAATGATCAAAAGTTACGTGTAATAGAAAGTAGCCAAATATTCTCGATGGAATCGAGGGAGAGATACCACTCAGCAATCAGAGACAAAATCTTTTCCGCACTCAATTTATAAAACGACTGTGATGATGACATTTCAAAGTTGGATAGAGCATTTTTTTCATAATGATGCGGATGATTGTTTTGGGGGCAGCTGTTACACTGCCTCGTGCAAAAATGTTGTTTATGTTAACGATTTCAAGTCTTTTCGATATCAATGAGAGCTGTTGCTCATAAGAACTATTCGATCGTTTCAACTGTCTGCCATTCTGACATTTAATTTTATTATTTACCGATAAAATATTGTTTGTTCTCCCTTCAGCTTTATACATTTAAACAATTGTCACTCTGTTCGCTCACAAGTTAATATTCTCTCATATTTTCGCTTAATGATACAGTGAATTGTTGCAGTTTCAAACAATTCAAGAACTAAATAAGCAATTCTTCCGAGATAGCTTCTGAGATAAGTGAGTTGAGTTGTGCAAGGAGCCAGTGGCGAAGTAAGTAAGAAATTCGACTGCGGATCAGTTGATACGAGTTCAAATCCTGGGCTCGCCCGTCACTGACATCGCTTTCGAGTGAAGAAACTGACGTTAACCTTAGCTTTTTTAGCTTTACCAAGGTGAGTCATTTGTAGTGTAGGTAAACAGTTGGTTTCTTTTATTCGTCATTCTCCTCCAAACCACTTTGCCTCTCATTGTCTCACTCTCTATATATATCGAACTCTGTCTATCTATTTATCAAAGATTTACTCGTACATAAGGATTCGGACAATACTTTGATGTGTTAGATTGGGGCAATACTTTGATGTGTTGGATTTAGGCAATGCTGTGAAGGGTTGGGTTTAGGCAATGCTGTAATGTGTTGGGTTTAGGCAATGTTGTGATGTGTTGGGTTGGGGCAATGCTGTGATGTGTTGGGTTGGTGCAATGCTTTGATGTGTTGGGTTGGGGCAATACTTTGATGTTTTGGGTTGGGGCAATACTTTGATGTGTTGGGTTGGGGCAATACTTTGATATTACTTTGGACTGATTTTCTGGATTTTGGAATTTGTACCGTTTTTGGACTTTTTTGCTAACCGGCTTGATTTTGACTCAATAGTGCTCGATGTTGTCATTGATGACTGTAGCACTCTAATTGTTGTTATTATTATTATTATTATTGCTCTGATGTGTTAGGTTGGGGCAATACTTTGATGTGTTGACCTCAACAAAGTGCAGTAGGGCCCTATCGCCACCTATTGTAGATTCTATTTTCTTTTTTAATCAATTAGATGATACGTGAGACTAATCTAAACAAACAGGAAGACAGAATTTAAACTCGTGGTCAGAGTGTCTCTGGCATGCGTCGTCTGTACTGAAACAGACGTTAAACTCTTCGTGTTCTTATACAGACAACGTCGTAGCCAGTATGCTGAGAATTCTACACTTAACGACCTTTCTGACGCTCCTGTGCGTCGTAACATCAGGTTTTCTTTTATGAAATTTATCTATATCGTTTATTACTTTTTTAATATTCAATCACTTTTTAAGCTCTTAAAATTGTGGTTTGATAAACGTGTGGGAAACACCGCTACAGAGTCGGACTGCTGATCTGTTCAATTAGTCCAAAGTTCGGATTATTAGAACGTAGAATTAGTCCAAAGTAAGAATTGTTAGAAATTAGAATTATGCCCAGTGGCGGATCCAGGAAGGGGCCCAGGGGGCCCGGCTCCCCCTTAATCCCATCGAAAAAATACTATATTTTCATTGTTTCTATGATAATTTGTATATGTAAATATGTTTGTAAGGGCAGTGGTTTGTGGGGGATACCAGAGGGAACTCAGTTCCACTATATAGTTCGCATTTTTTCAAATGTGGACTTACTAGAGGCCCCAATATTTAGTATACTAGGGGGCCTGTATAAATGGATGGGGGCCCGAAAAAGGTTGACCATTTCACTAGCTCTTAATTTCACATAAACCACTGTATAAGAGAAGAAAAGGATTTGAGTAAAAAAATGTGAACTCTGTCCCGGAGTAGTGGTGCAAACAGCCATGGCTGGGAGGGGCCCTCCTACCGCCAAAATTAGGTTACTTTAGCAATTCGTCTAGATCCGCTGAGTTTCTTCGAAGGAGAAAAAATAACCTGTTTATATCCAAAACAAATGTAAGATTTTAGTCACCATAGGTTTACCCCAGCCTTTAGTACGCGTATGACTGGTGGCGGTAAGATATGGGGATACACTCACTCTGTGAGCCGAGCGAAGTAGTGAAATTTATTCCCCCCCCCCCCCCCCTCACAGTATTTTTTCTGGTTGCGTCATATGCCCCGAAGAAGGCGTGGAGTAAGCAAAAAATGTGTACACTCTCAAACAAAATTTCGGGCCCCCCTCAACAAATTCCTGGATCCGCCCCTGATTATGCCTAAGTAGGAATTACTAGAAAGTAGAATTGGTTCAAAGTACGAAACCCAGGAAAATTCACAGCTTGGATCGTTTCGGTAGTGGAAACTCCGCTTTAGATTTTTAAAATAAGTTTACTGTAATGACCGTGTTGAACCCAGGCCGCTGAAGAGTGAGTAGATCAGTCATAAACTGCAAGTGACGTAAGAGGCGACCAAGCAAGAACTAATGGAAGTAAAAGTGAAACTAACTCAGAAACCTTATTTTTCTAATGTAAAGGCAACACTAATGTTTGGATAAGAATACATCCTTTGCTAAGATATTAACTTGTGTTGATAAAGTGAAATCCTAATTCCCAAAGCCTGAACAAAGACTACTAGTAGGAACATAAACCTGGGACCTGATAATTGAAAGAGATTTACAAAGAGAGAGATAGGCAGTTATATTAAGAGTTGTTGATATATAATGTAAAACTATATTTTAGTAAATATTTAATTATTTAATCAACCATACAATCAATTAACAATTCAGTTCGCTTTCACATTTCATTAATCTTTCACAATTAATTTTCAGCTTTATCAATAGGGGTTTTTGCTTGGTGGCATTTTAACGTATTGTTCGACAGCTGATCAGTAGATACAGAGTTCAAATTCAGAGCTCCTCCTGTCACTGACCTCCTATTGTGCAGGAAACTGACGTTTAACCTGGCCTTTTTTTAAATTTTATGACATTTAGGCTTTTTTTCAAAGAAAATCCCAGATTTGATTAAATTATCTCACTATAAAACTCCAATTGACAGCTAAAATCCCTTAGTTGCAGATGGTGAAAATTTTTAACGCAAAACTCAGACTAAAGAGAGATCCAATTGAGTGCTGGTACAATAATAACCGAAAGTACTGTGTTGTACTCTGTGACAATTAGCTGACACACACTCTCTCTGCTGTTACAATCTGACCATTTGCGTGGTCATATATGTATTCTGTACGATTTCTTTAGTTTAGTCTCCTATTTAATTTTATTCACATATTCTTTCTTAGTACACTGCCTACTGGCAGGTCCATTGTATATAACACCTTCACTCATCTCTATCTTTCGTTTTCGTATTCATGTCCGCATAATAGTGAATCTTTAAATCATCCATAGCATTCCTTTTTATACTCGTTATTCTTGGGAGGACTCTGCTTATGACGAGTTGGGCCCCCTATGCCTTCCTCATCTTCGACTAACATTTACACGGCTGGGTCGTCATTCCGTGAAAACGCTATCCTGTTTCCCAAAACATATTATTAACATATTGTTTTGTGAATTAATTTAGGAGACTACGAGGGGTGTCCCCCACCCACTAAGGAGGCATGTTACGTGGAGAGACCTAAGCTGTGTGACTGCTCGAGTAGCTGTGGAGCAGGAAGCAAGTGCTGCCCGGTCAGCTGTGGGGGCATGGAGTGCAAAGCCGTGGGTAAATACGTGCCAGATAGATATTATTACAAAATAGAAAGCTAAAAAGCTAATGTTAACGTCAGCTTCCTCACTCGAAAGCGACATCAGTGACGAGCGATGCCAAAATGACTTACATGACATAGACTTGCCAAATGACAGTGCACTAAGAGAGAGAAAGAGTAATTCGGTCCAAGACGCTGAAGAAAAGTCCAACCGTAAATTGCATTTAATTAATTGGCAACGATTACTAATAACCATGGAGAGGAAGTAGGAATTTTTTTATATTCCGTATAGTTACACACATGACATATCGCATGTGTTTACAATGTTTTCCTTTCTTAAGTTTCTGTTTTTATAGTTTTCGTTATTTCCTCCATTCCTTTCCATGGTTATTAGTAATCGTTGCCTTTTGTTGACGCTCCAATAGCAGCCGGCGCGGATTTAAGAATAACCTCCAGCACCCTGAGGATTGTTTTACTTTCAAAGCTGTCTACACGCGGTCTTCCAAAGTGGTCGCCCACAATTTACTAACCGCGTGCAGCGTGGCTTTACTTCGTTCAACTGACGCGCAGCTTAACTGAGTTCGCTAAATCCCCCCCAAATTGGTCTTAAAACAAGCATCTGTGCTTCCTGACCCAGTGTGCCGTTATGTTATGTTGATATGTTATGTGTCGTAAGAGGGGATTGAGCAAGAACTGAGGAAGGAAACGGGAATCCACCCCAGAAGCCATACTTATTATCACCGTGCATATGGCTATATTAAAGTGAGGATAAGGCGTAGACTTCTGCGAGAGGTTTAACTCTTCGATCAATGGCGTTATCTATATTCAGCGTGAAATCAACGTGAAATCAGCATAGAATGTGCACCTTGGGAAACGCCACTTGACACATCACAGAGAGAGGAAGAGCAAGAGTGAGTTTTTTGAGCTGGAAAGAAGTGCCAAATGTGAGCTTGCATAAATGATATTCATAGTTCTCCATGTTGTTGTGAACAACACTTTAATTTTGTTGCGTTGTTAATGCTAAATGCTAAAGTCAAATTTGGCATAAGATTCATTTCTCGCAAGATATCAGTGACTAAAACGTCTGTATATTAAACCTGATGTATTCTGATCATGAGCATAAAATCTTAAATAATCTGCCACTGTGTCAGCATTAGTGAATGCACTCTAAAGTGACTACAACTACAGTGTAATACAGCTGTTCAAATATGTCCTTGTATCAGTTCATTGCTCTTGCTTTTCTATGCTCTGATATTGGAATAGGATGCGTTCACTACTATGGATTGTGCTTGATTAAATATGCTCAGTTTCAGATGGTTGGTAAAGATATTGTTGACGTCAGTTTTCTCATTCGAAAGCGATGTCAATAACGGATGAGCCCAAAACACTAAAATTGAACAGTTTGCAAGGTCTTGCGAGGAAATTCATCAGAAATTAACATTTGCTTTGCTTTAATGATTTTAATAACAACAACAAACCTATTAACTTCTGCCTTGAACCCCAAACCCTCTCCCCAAAAAGTACAATCCTTGGCTCTTAGGACCTGTGTGTCCTTTTGACTTTCGTATGAATTGATGCGGTGTCATGAAAGTTTTACAGCTGCGAAATTAATGAATCATATAAATGCATCGAAAATCTTATTAAAGATAATAAATAATCGCATTCAGTCGAAAGCAGAGATGATACTGAACCAGACACAATTTGGTTTTAGGAAAGGATGCGGCAAAAAAGAACAATAGGAGTAATGCGGGTTCTTTGCGAAAGAAGCTTAGCATAAGTTCATAAGAAGCATATGGTAATGACGCTTTTGTATGCTTTGTAGACTTCGAGATGGCCTTTGACAGGATTGATTGGATAACGATGATGAATATCTTAAAAGAATAGGAATTGACTGGAGAGATAGAAGACTAATTTTGAACTTGTACATGAATCAAAGAGGAGTAATCAAAATCCAACAAGAATACTCAGCAGAAGGTGAAATAGGACGTGGAGTAAGACAAGGTTGTAGCATTTCGCCGCTGCTGTTTAACATTTACGCTGAGGCAATGATGGAGGAAGCCAAGGAAGACTTGGAAGAAAGAATAAAAGTAGAAAGGAATTTGTTACAAGATGTACGATTTGCAGATGACCAAGGAATGGTAGCGGGCAGCGAGATTGGATTGTAGAAGATAATGGATAGGCTGAATGATACGGCCCTAAGATATGGCATGAAGATTAATATAAAAAGACCAAGGTTATGAGAGTGTCCAATAATAAAGGTGAAGTTAGTATCACAATAAATGGTACGACATTGGAACAGGTAAGGAGTTTCAAATATTTGGGTCATACTATAACCGATGATGGGAAATGTGAGACAGAAATATGCAGTAGGATTGCACAAGCAAAAGTGGCCTTTGGTAGTAGAAAAGAACTATTAACAAAAAGTCTAAAGAAAGACACAAAGATAAAGATAGTGAAAACGTTGGTTTGGACCACGCTATTATATGGATGTGAAACATGGACCTTAAGAAAGGAAGATATTAGGAAACTAGAAGCATTGGAAATGTGGATTTGGAGAAGAATGGAGAGGATTAGCTGGACTCAAAAGGTTACAAATGAGGAAGTCCTGGAGAGAGTTGGCACAGATAGACAGGTGATAAATGTATTAAGAAATAGGAAGAAGAGATGGATAGGACACATTCTAAGGGGGAAGGTCCATTAAAAGAGGTCATAGAAGGTAGATTGGAAGGAAAAAGAGGCATGGGCAGGCCCAGATTAGGTATGTTAGATGATTTAAAGACCCACACATATGTGGAAATGAAGAGGAAGGCGGAAGACAGAGAAGAGTGGAGGCGTTATGTACCATGGAGATATAAATAGAGGATATCAATGAACTTTGTAAACAACTCTACTATGAAATCTCTAAATCATAGTAGAGCATAGAATACAGCGGTACCGTATATCATAGTAGAACGTAGAACACAGCGGTACGGTATATCATAGTAGAGCATAGAACACAGCGATACGGTATGTCATAGTAGAGCAAAGAATACAGTGATACGGTATATCATAGTAGAGCATAGAATACAGTGATACGGTATAGCATAGTAGAGCATAGAACACAGCGGTACTGTATGTCATAGTAGAGCACAGAATGCAGCGGTACATAAATCATAGAGCATAGAATACAGTGGTACGGTATATCATAGTAGAGCATATAATACAATGGTATGGTATATCATAGTAGAGCTTAGAATACAGCGGTACAGTAAATCATAGTAAAACACAGAATACAGCGGTACAGTAAATCATAGTACAGCATAGAATACAGCGGTACAGTATAGCATAGTAGAGCATAGAATACAGCGGTACGGTATATCATAGTAGAGCATAGAATACAGCAGTGCATAGCAAATACAGGTCACATCACAAAATAAATAAGGTCACTATATATGTAAGTGGTTTGCTATCGGATAGACCTTGACTGTGATAAATGCCTCCCATACATTGCACTATAGCTAGGAATATGGCAGTACACTTTTCTTATTGAACTGCTGTAAATATTGGAATCAGTAAGGTGATTTAGCATTAAATAATATATTGATTAATAATAAAATAATAATTGATTCAACTATGTCTCTAGCTAAGCCGGGCCAGTGCATGGCGCATATCCAGTCATGTTTATCTAAGCGACCGGATCCTATCCAGTGTGATCACGACTTCCAGTGCACTGGAGATCTTAAATGCTGCTCAACATCCTGTTCCGGTAGAACCTGCCAAAGTCCCGGTATGATTCAACTCATTCGTTCTGATCTGAGAGTCTAGTGTTTACAAATATCTCAGCCTGTAGAGTGATGGACACATTCATTTAAAGTTTCGTATATCTCTTTACTTATAGGGGTCGACACGGAGGGGACTAGATAGAAAATGGAACATTAAGGTCGGCTATACATAGTATAGCCGACCTTAATGAGGAAAGCGTTCCTTAACGAGGAAAGCGAAGAATGAGAAAAATTGGTTGTCAGTGAAGATTCAGAGTATCTTATCTAGCTGACTACCATGATAAATACATCAGCTTACTAGGTTTTTATGCAACAGTGACGAAATTCAAAAAGTTCGGTTCAGGCGTGCATTGAACTCCTTTAGGTTTCACTATAGATCTTGTCAGAGTGTAAAGTCTCAGACATTCTTATAGAACCGGAAACAGGAATAACGAATCGTAAACGATCAAGCGGTTTAGAGCTGCGGTTTAAAGTAATATATATATATATATATATATATATATATATATATTAATATATATATATAATATATATAATATGTTTATATATAATATATATATATAATATATATAATATATAATATATATATAATATATATATATATAATATATATATATATATATATATATATATATATATATATATATATATATAAATACAACTGCTGATTAATTTGTTAGTGCTAACGTTAGACGGAAAAGGGTTAGAGTCCTACGCTTCGTGCAATAGTCATACATGACTGAAATATTATGTTTACTGCCACCAACTTGTGTTACCATATACTTTATTGCTTCTTTTAATCTCATATTTCATTTCTAT
>CAJHZI010000299.1:0-57500 GCA_905160935.1 Enchytraeus crypticus | reverse complement strand
TTTTGGTGTGTGACAGAGAGGATTGGAGAAGGTCTATTCGTATCGCGACCCTGGTTAAACTTAGATTCTAAGGAAGATGACGACGACGATGATGATGATGAGGATGATGATGATGACGATGATGATGATGACGACGACGACGACGATGATGATGAGTTAATAGATCAAACTCTATTATTAAGGGATTATGTTGATTTTAGTTGAAGAAGCTAGACCAGGAAAGTGTCCAGACTTCAGTGCTGTCGACGTGTACTGCACGGATGCTGTCCCATCAGATGACTGTTCCAGTGATGGTCAGTGTCCCTATGGTCAAAAGTGTTGCACGAAACCCTGTGGTGGTCTAGGATGCTTGAGTATCGGTAATAGAGTCATTCAACTTCTTATTGATTCATTTAACAGCGTATTCAATTTACAAATCAATCAATAAATAAGAATTCAATCAATCATTGAGAGTTTAACGCCCGGTTCCTCGCCATAAGACAATGTCAGGGACGTCTCTTGCGAACTCTACACAAACAGGCGCCAGAGCACCACACGATGACGACTGAGTAAACAGAGACCACAAGAGAAAGCGAAAACAGTGCAACTCAAGAAGTCCAAGAATTTAAACTACGGTTCAAAACAAGATACAATGATGTCTAGATAGTAATTCTCCTGAAGTACGATGATCGGGGGTTAAAAGGATGGGTGGGGGTGACGGGTTGTGACTGAGGAGGGTTGAGGGAAAAGTGGTATCGATTTGTAATCGATTGTATCGATTTGTAATCGATGAATGATATATTAAGATTGATTGGTTGATGGATATTTAGCGTTTTGTAGGATCATGATTTAATAAATTGGTGGATCGATTGATTTTTGATAATCGATTGGTTTTTTTGATCAGTTGATTCCATTTACAGATTGATTGATTGACTAAGTGCATTTTTATAATCGTCTAATAAGTATTTTCTTTATGAATTGAACATTCGATGGAGAATACATTTGCTATGATACTATGTGTTTAGTAACAAATGCATGTATTTACTTCTATACTAGCTGTTTATTGACTTCATAAATATAACTTATTCTAATATTAATGTATCCTACTGAAAATAATGTAACTCTTTTATTAATAAATTCACTTCCATAAACATGTACGTAGACTGTACATATAAAGCTATATTTATAGGTGATCGATTTTTTTCTTCAATTAATTGGTTGATTGGTGATTGAGTGACTTTTTATAATCGTCTGATAAGTGTTGTGTTCTGTTGATGTATATATATATATATATATATATATATATATATATATATATATATATATATATATATTATATATATATACGTGTATAAGTGTTCTGTTGATGTATATATATATATATATTATACATATATATATATATATATATATATATATATATATATATACATCAACAGAACACTTATGGAGAACACTTAGATATATATATATATATATATATATATATATATATATATATATATATATATATACAGTATATATATATACAGTATACAGAGTGAGTAAAAAAAAATTATAACACCTGAAAAAAGTTTGAATATCTCAGGCTATTGTTAATATTTGTAAATTAAACTTTTACCAATTAATAAGAGACTAATTTCTGGTGGGGTGGCCAATTTTCATCCATTTTGGTGCATAAATTGTCCAGTTATGCAAGTTTCAGCAGAGCAACCACCCATTTTTACCTTAAAATGGCGTTTGCTACAACGGTAAGGGCAGATTGCACTTCATTGACGAGAAGGTAGGTTGAACTCTCAGTATTACGTCAGTACTTTGCTTCCGGAGCTGTTTGATGATTGCCATGCTCTTCTACCAAATGGTTTCATCTTTCAGCAGAATGGTGCTCCGGCTGATGCATCTCGTCATGCACAGGAAAGGATCGGCGAGAGAAACCCGGATTACATCAAGAAGAATGAATGACCTTCAAACTCCCCCGATCATAATCCTCTGGATTACCATATCTGGGGAACCATGCTGCATCTCTATCAGAAACACCAGCCGAAACCTAAAAACAAGACAGAACTGCAGAACTGCTTTACGCCATTTTTAGGTAAAAATAGGGGGGTTGCTCTGCTGAAACTTGCATAACTGGCCTGTCTATGTACCAAAATGGATGAAAATTGGCCACCCCATCAAAAATTAGTCCTTTAGTAATTGGTAAAAGTTTTATTGTAAAATATTAACAATAGCCTGAGATATTCAAACTTCTTGCAGGTGTTATCATTTTTTTACTCACCCTGTACATATATATATATTGATATATATATATATATATATATATATATATATATATATATATATACTTATGTGTGTGTGCGTGCGTGTGCGTGTGCGTGTGTGTGTATGCGTGTGTTTGTTTCTATTATATATTCCATTGAACTTCTTCACGTCGTAGTTCATAATATCTAAAGAAATGAATTATCAGATGGCAATCATTCATGATAATGAGCATATTTCTATTGTTTCAGTTGCAGAACCAACACGTCCTTCGAGTATGTATTATATTCATATGGTTGTATACATATTCGTAACTTTTCTATACTTAATAATATTAACAATAGCCAAGCATAAATATCACTCTACCGATATAGCATACTGTAGTTTAAGAAATATGTCGTTAAGCATTTCATTAAATTAAACTTTCACTCGCTCTCTTTAGTCCTGTAATATCTCACGGATTCGAGACATAAATATATACGCACAATCTCTCTATGAAAAGTCTAGAAATCTAGCTGAGCCTTTAGTCCTATCAACTTGCACAACTTTTGCTATTATCTCCTCAACATCAGATATAAAGATTTGATAGGTCGTAGAGGTCACCATTGACGCAGTCACAGACATGGTGCGCCCTCTCCTGAGTGGCTATGTCTTGAGTATGACAAACAAACATAGAGAGATAGATTGAGAGACATAGAGAGACAGATAGATAGAGAGAAAGAGAAAGAGTGAGAGGAGAGGGAGAGAGTAGAACAAGAAGATAACGAGAACTGCGCACATGCACTTTTATACATTAGGATACATTTGTGAATCTCCAGTTATAGCAGGGATATCTCCCCCCTTTGGCCTATGACGCAACTCTTAGTGAGGTACCGATCTATATCACACCTAAGTTTGATTTCCTGGCTTATTATTCTAACAGCTCTTATATTTTGAGGAATATTATTTATTTTAATAGCAAAATCATGATGAACTCAAATTTCATTCATACCAAACGGGTCTTCCTCGAGTAACCTGAATTAAAAATAAAAATACAAAAAAATAGCAATTGTGTTTTCTGGCCCAGTGTTTATTATGTTATTATAATAAAGTTCACTTGATCGGAACGGGTCTATATATATATATCATTCAGCCTTCCTTTGAATTCCGTGAAGCACACTGCGTCATCGCTGAAATAGCGAAGATGCCCCTGAGTTGTAGTGTTGGGAAATTTAATCGAAACACCGTGGAAGCTGCGTCCGATGGTTGGACAATATGGGATGATTATTGATATGAAAGTTTTTACTATTCACTAGAATTAGTTAAATTAGGGTAGACTCAAATTAATTATCTATCGAAAATTATTAACTATCGAAAATCTAATTAATTAATTAAATCAGAGTATTGTAATATTGTCTTGTTCTAAAGAGAGTTTGAAAAATATTATATTAAAAGAATCATCATCGTCATCTTTTTCTTCTTCTTATTCCTAGTTTAAATCCCATTTTAACTAGTGTCGGGATTAAACAATTTTGTAGCACTTTTTTGAAGCTTAGGCGCTCACTAATCGAATCCGTCTAGTGTCGTCTTAGTGCTTTGCCACCTTCTATCACGCGCGTAGTCCACGGTTGATCTATTCTTTAGCTAACGGACACAATACGAGTAAATGGATTAGATCAGATGGAATAGAAAGCACAATTAATTAGACGGAATTGTTATCCGGGATGTTTCTCTTATTTGCAGAGATTGATAGCAGCGCTCTCTTGTGTCCCATGCCGACTAAACGCCCGGACTGCAGGGACTCGAAGAAGAAATCCTGCACGAGCGACTCTCAGTGCCGTGGTACACAGAAATGTTGCGACACCGGGTGTAAAGTGAACACCTGCCAGACCCCAGGTACGTTCTAAATCAATCCATCATTCATTCAATCAATCAATCAATCAATCAGTCAGTCATTCTGTCGAGCAGTCAGTTGATCAATAAATTACTCATCATTGATTGATTCAGACCCCAGGTAGGTTCTGAATCAATCAACCAATCATTCTATCAGTCAATCAATAATTCAGTCAAACAATCACTGGCTGGAGCCAGTGGCGATATCGATAAGATATTCGACCGCGGATCAGTATATACGGGGTTTAAATCCTGAGCACGCCCGTCACATCATTTATTGATCGATAGAATGAATGCTACAACTACAGCTAATGCTAACTTCAGTTTCCTCACTCGAATGCGTTGTCAATCAATAAATAACTCTATCAATTTAAAAAGAAGCAATCAATTGCAACATAATTGTATGGTTCTCTCATTCGACATATTAATGTAGAAATCAATCAATGATTGTGCAGCAGTAAGACTAGCAGAAATGTGTGTTATGTTAATAGCACATCAATCAATCGCAATCAATCAATTAGTAAGTCATAAATAATTAATTACTCTATATAATCAATTAATTAAACAATCATTTTGTCTTGCAAACAGTTTTAGCTTAATAATATGAATTAATATAGTTCACCTAAGCGTTTTAGAGTCCATCATAATGATATCCGAGTAATTCTGTATTTCAGTTAACTATTAAATTTCTTCAGCGATTACTTTTCAACTGTAATTTAGAAATTTCTCCATCCGTATTAGTCCCTAAGCCACTAAATTCTGAGCTGATGTATCCAGAATTGGTAAAATATCAATCAATCAAATAAACTATTTCCATAGTTGATGAATTAACTACTTGTGAATTCAGTAACTGCACCAAATACATTAAAACACAGTTGGTTTCCACAGTTGTTTTACTTTCCAATATTATGTCTGGTACAAAAGAGAATAAGACCAACATTTAATTGCTTGTACCGTAAGAGGCGACTAAACTAAGCTTGAGGAAGGAAACTCTAAACCACCTCAGAAGCCATATTTTTCCCTAAGCTATTGGCTGCGTAAAGTATGAATAAGGAATAGCCTTTTATGAAGGGAATAACTTACTGATCTTTGAAGTGCTCTTGATGGAGCGTTTAAGCAGACCTTGAGTATGAATATGTACCATGGACCTGCCGTTTGGTAGACACACTAGAGTCAACTTCATTCATACATGTATTGGTTTACTGAATGACTAACCACCAACTGATTGATTGATTTACTGACTGACTGACTGACAGACTAACTGACTGATTGATTGATTGATCGATTGATTAACTGATCGATTGATTGATTGATTGATTTCTCTAGTTCGACCAGGCACTTGCCCCAGTATGGTGGCTAAGTGCCGGCCACCCACAGAGGCAGACAAGAAGAACCAGTGCGGTACCGACATGTCCTGTCCAGCCAATCAGAAGTGTTGTAAAAACCCGTGCGCTGGATACGGCCACAAGTGCATGGACCCAGGTATGTCCAAGTAGTAAGGCTGTAAAAAACAGCAACAACAACAGCAACAACAACAACAGCAACAACAACAACAGTAACAACAACAATAACAACAACAACAGCAACAACATCTGTAATTAAATCTATAGCCAACCTAAAATACTGTAAGTTGGGTAGGGCGACAAGTGCATGGACCCAGGTATATGAATGATATCCTTTTCTTCAATAAAATTCACTATATTTTACCAACTTGCTTCTTCGTGTGCGTTTAAAATGTAAGATAGTATGTAATGTATATTAATGTTTAATATTTTTGTCAATTTTATTAGCTGATAAGGGTAAGGTTAACGTCAGTTTCCTCACTCGAAAACGATGTCAGTGACGGGAGAGCCCAGGATTATTTAATATTTTAATATTAATATTAACACTGCTGTAGTTGATCTAACAAGATGTTAGAAAATGAAAATAAAAGCGATTCGATGCGCGTATTTTTGAGAGGGATAGAAAGAGAAGTAGAGAGATAGAGGTAGAGATAGAGAAAGAGAGAGAGAGAGAATATAAGAGAGAGAGAGAGAGAGAAAGGAGTGAACATAATAGTTGCATTTATTTCACTGTAAAATTAGAATTTAGAGTAATTCCATTCATTTCAAATTAAATTTCTATCATGGAGCAAAGAAGCGGTAATATATTATGTATCATTTCAAACAAAATCTGGGTTGAGGATTTGAATAACGGGTTAAGTGTACTTCTAGGAAGCAAGTTCAGCCAACTCCAAATTTATACCCCAGGAACCCTGGAAGATTAATCATATAACGGAGCTTGCAAAAAATTTGCGATATCGAAAGCAAAGATACGAATAATCAGGGATTGAAAAGAAGGACTAAGAACAGTACTATTCGATAAATAAGTCTTGAGACCTATCGTTTCTACACTGATGTAGAAATAGTCATTTGAAAAAATTACATATGCAACACTTTTACGTAACTTACGTTAAGCAACGACGTTAAGCGAAACTCGTGATCATGTCGCAGCGTCTGACTGTACTTTATAAATATTTCCTCTTGCATATTGTGGTACATAGAAATGATGCTTATATTTTTTGCAGAATATTTCGGCGTTTGAGTAAAACTTTTTCAAGCTGGCATGCATCTCTGGATCCATCAACCTACATCTTGATCATCATCCTAGATCATCATCCTAGATCATCATCCTAGATCATCATCCTAGATCGTCATCCTAGATCATCATTCTTGTTCATTATTCTTGATCATTATCCTTCATCATCTTCTCGCAGCATGCTCTTAATAACTTTTTAACCTATTTTGATTTTGACTTGATTCTTCGTAGATGATTTCTTTTTCATTTATTGTTAAAGCTGGTTCTAAAAATGAAGTGCATTAATTACGAATACGTCTAGTTTTACATTGACCCACATATATCATGGACACTAGTAGCACTATATTATATACTGACTAGTAAAAGCAGTAACTTCAAAAATTTCTATAGCAGTGTCATGGTGGTAACCGGTCTTCCAGGCTGTTTGGCAGTTCCTGGCTGGAATAACGATCATGTGTTTGCTTAGTTACCTGGGCTTTGAATAACAACTAGACAACTAACATTCAAGTCGAACACTCTAACCGCTAAGCCATTCCCCTCCTCCGATAACAGTAACATACGATCAGTAACATACGATACATAAATGGAAGCATGAATAACCCAACAAAATGGAATAGTTTCCAGCCGTTTCAGACTCTTCTTCAAAACAGAACTCTAAAAGTTACAATGACCAAAATTTTAGTAAGAAATTGGATTTATGTTTTTATCATTCTAATTCGTGAATGACAGCTCAGTTTGGTTGCTTCAACACAACTTAACAAAGTCTTAAGAAAAGTTTATTAAGACACCGAATGTCTTAATAGCTTAGGGACAACGTCATGAAGGTTTGAATGACAGATCCTGAGGTGAATTGAACTCTCGTGGGTTCAAATCCAAGCCTCGCTGATCTGAGAGTAAAATCTGGGACATTCACTGGAATGATTATACGGAAAATGGTCTAAATTGCCTAATGGTTTAAACATGTGGTGTTAAAAAGTGATAGATATCAACATAGTTCATCGTTTCACAGTAATAAGCGTTTACTTCTACTTATTACTTAACCGAACTTGTATTTCATTATAGATAATAATAGATCAATTATATCAGAGTTCTCTATGCGGATTTTCTTCCTCCAGTTGTATCAACAAACCGTCTACAAATCTTCTCAAGTCAGACCAGGAGTGCTTTACTTATGAGAATATAGCGAGCTCAACGGTTTATATAAGCGAAAGGAATCTTCTGAAGGCGACTCGACACACTCGAGCTACCGTCGCAGAATTAAGTTAAATCACCTATTATAATTAATTACTCAAACTATTATTAGATTTACGCAGTTGAGATTGGATACATGATTAATTTAGAAATGTTTTAAAATATAAATTCGTTAGACAACATAAAAATGGTGTCGCATATTACTTAGCCACCTATTCAATAGTCGAATAGAACAGCGTCATCCTTTTACACGAAATAAAATGAAATAGAATTAAATAGCACGAAATAACACGAAATAACATGAACTGACATAGCATGAGTTTCACTATGCCCGGCAGGGTACAAGCAATGCTGTCGTTTTACCCAATATCTATATAAAGTGCATTAGACCAACTCTCAAAACTGCCGGAGACAGTGGCGATGTCGGTAAAATATTCACAAACGGATAAGTTTGTGCGGGGTTCAAATCCTTGACTCTCCCGTCACTGGTATCACATTGAGAGATGCAGCTGACTTTAAAACCGGCGCAATCTTTTTAAGCAGGTAAACCGTTCCATTGCTGCATTACATGATGAGAATAGGTATAATTTATCAAGAATCCCAATGCATATCTTCTGTTCCTGTGAGGTCACCTCTTTGGAACGATACATGCAGTTGACAAGAAGGTAATCATACAGTTATTATTTATTCAGACTGGAGCCACAGGAGCGACTTCATATACTGCCTGGAGCCTGTAGCGAAGTCGGTAAGATACTCAACCGCGGATCAGTATGTGCGGGGTTCAAATCCTGGGCTCGCCCGTTACTGACATCGTTTTCGAGTGTTCAAACTGACGTTAACCTTAGCTTTTAGCGTTTTTGCTTCAGCGTATGCGTGAATTCAGGTAGCAGCTTCACTTGTAAGACAGCTTAACGTAGACGGTCCACCCGATAGGCGGGTTAGAGGTCATTCCTCAACGATATGTTTCATGTTTTGAGATTGACCGCAGTCACAAAGCGGCGAATCACAAATACCCCAGCGAAACTCACTTTCTCTGCATCTACCAATTCTGCCCAGACACAACACGAACCTTTACCAGCCCGTTGCTTATAATTCACCCATATGCACATCTTTTGTCTGGTTTTATGCATTTAAAAATTTGCACAGTTTTGGAAGTTTAAATTGATTGATTAATTTATAAATTGATATACTTTTAGCACGTCCGAAACGTTTGATTATTAATTGATTAATTAATTGATCAATTTATGTTCTTTCAGTACGTCTGAGACGCTTGTCTGAAGCTGACTTGAATTCTATATTTGCAAGTTCACCCGCACAACAGCAACAACAACAAAGACAACAACAACAACAGCAACAACGACAACAACAGAACAGCGGTCGTTTAATTGGATGATTCGATTATCGTGTATATATATATATATATATATATATAATGTATATATACTATGTTATACTATACTATACTATACTATACGATACTATACTATACTAAACTCTACTATACTATACTCTACTCTACTATACTATACTATACTATACTATACTATACTATACTATACTATATAGTAGATATAAAAAGAAACAATAAATAAATAAATAATTAATAAATTGAAGAATTGTTAATTAAAGTTATATATATATATATATATATATATATATATATATATATATATATATATATATATATATATATATATATATATGAGTTCGTCTAATAGTTTGTGTAATATAGCCTCAAGTTTTAACGCGCATCATCAAGAACACAATAAGCTCTCCAAATTCCCTCACCCTTTCCTTCGAGTGTTCTGCTAAGAAAAAGAGCTCCCTTTCATAATTCACTCTCAGTCACTCCTAGGTGTATCGACCAACCAGTTGACTAGTTCTTTGTCAGCCATCAGCTTATACTTGAGTTTGGAACATCCCTGCATTTGTCGACAAGGTTGTTCGTTTAGCACCTATGCTATTGCTTACTCATCCCTTTCGATACGAATAGCATACGTTTGGTGTAATCTGCAGTTGCGCTGACGTGACACCTGCTTTTCCAATAAAAATATAAAAAGCTATAAAATAAACATTAGCATTAGCAATATTTAACATTAGCTTTACCAATAAAAATTTACATGTAAATATTAGAAAGTTCAAATGTTATTTTTCTATTTTAGTTACTTTGCTGCTTCTATTGAGTTAAATTCGTCGATAGGCAGAGCTGATTGGTTTCGAATGTGTACTCGAAATGAACGCCCTGGGCTTTGATACCGGCTAGAAGTCTTTTCTTACTGTTAAAATTGCGCTGTCAATGGACTGTTGTGGTAGGTCTCTCCAGATCTCTTGAAGAACAGCCTTTAATTCCGTTGTGTTCCTAGGTTTGGGTTTGAAAGCACGATACTTTTCCAACATGGTTCTCCAGACATAAAAATCAAGTGAGTTAGAATCTAGAGAATTAGGAGGCCAATCATCCCTTTTTAAGAAGTCTGGGCTATATTGTACAAGAAAGTACTGCGCAAGACGTGAAGTGTGAGCCGGCGCGACGTCCTGTTGAAAAATGAAATCATTTGACTTTAACTTGTTGCAATCTTCAATCAGTTTAATAGTGTGGCAGAATAGGCAGAATAGGCAGAATAGGCAGAATAGTGTTAGAGTAATACATTGTAGCACAATATCAGAGTCGTCATCATCTAACGGCCCTTTTCAGGGCCAGCACCTTTTCAAAAAGGAATTGATTCTAATTGACGTTTTATTGCGTGTTAATTGAAAAAAATAAATTTTTTCGCAAAACTTGGATAACTACGGTTCAATTAAAAATATTTTTACAAAATTTGGTCAGCTTGTGGCAAAATTCCCCCACAAGGGAACTCTAAAATTTTAAGGCAAAATATCAATACATAAATATACAAAATATCAATAAGCTATCGTAATTGTGCTAGGGGGTTATTTTTAATGCTCAGCCTATATACATGTATATATATATATATATATATATATATATATATATATATATATATATATATATATTTGCTGAACTCTTCTGTAATCTTCTGTAAAGCAGTTTGAAGACCGATTTTAGCCATGACATTGCTACATAATTAATTTTCGTTGTTAAAGCCCTAGATATCACTATAGTTTATAATATAAAAATAATATGTTTTAACCTTGTCAAGCTAATTACGTAAAGACAGGAGCACAATATAGAAGAATGCTCTCATTGTACCACTCGATACCAACCAACGCATCGTGCGTTCTTTCAGAATTATAAATAAATAAATTGAGGTATAAAGGTAGTGAGACAAACAGCGAATGTCGTGGATGTCTTCGCCTGATTCAAGAATTACTCTACATTCAACACGTTCACGAATTCAACTCTAAACGCAATTATTCAGAAATAGCGCAATTGAGAGCTGTTACCGGCTGAAACTAGTGCATCATAGTACAGTGTCCCCTATTGTACTGCATTCTGGCTTTATTTTCAACCGTGTCACTAATTTTCTAGAGTACTTTCAATTCTAGTATTTGATCGTCTTTCTGTTTCTTAATTTAAAGCTTCTTAAGGGAAAAATTCAAGCATAGAGAGTGAGCGAGTGAGCGAGTGAGTGAGTGAGTGAGTGAGTGAATGAGTGTGAGTGACTGAGTTAGTGAATGAGTGACTGAGTGAGCGAGTGAGCGAGTCATCGAGTGAGCTAGTGATCTTAACGTTAGTTTCCTGTTCGATAGCATGTCAGTGAAAGGTAGAGCTCTGGTTTGAACCCTGCATCTACGGATACGCTACCGAACAATTGGCTAACAAACCAACATCTCAGCCCATACCTGTATAATGTGTAATATCGCTCTTGAATAAGGACTAGCATTATACGAAGGCGATATTCCAAAAAGAAACATAACCTCTGAGCTCTGGTTTTGAAGCCTGTGCCTATTGATCCGCTATCGAACAATTTGCTTCCACAAAGGCGATATTCCAAAAAGAAACATAACCCACATATTTACAATCAATTTCAATAGTACAATAGTCAAGACCCACGCTATTTCGTGCACCATTGTAACTCTTCTCATTACATGCATTCAGTTAACTTGAAATAGTGGTATTTATCTGGAATAACATCTAAAGCTATTTATAGACATTATTGGTATAATACGCGGCCTGTGATTGGGCACGACTGTTTTTACAGTAGATTGACGCTAGTCTCATTACGAGATTGTTGATAATGACTGACTCACGACAACCTATGATGCATTCAGTGCTAGGCAGCACAAGGTACAGGCTCCACAAGGTCACGTGACGCTGCCCTATAGGTTATATATAAGCGATGTCTCTCGTGTCAGCTGTTTAACAGCAACAACCACCAAGCGAACGTTTCTATATCTAACCAGGTAATCATGGCGCCATTAACTTCAAGTATGCTTGTTGTGCTATTTTATTTGCAAATGGAAATTTTACTACAGAATAATAAATATATTGTATAGATATACAAATTCTATGCATGTACTGAATATACTCTTGTTATTTCAATATAAATTTTAATTTTCAGTATATTTTACTGTTTTGTAATACATGTGACCAATAATTCTACTAATTGAAGATTAAGTTTCTAAATTAATAAATCTCAATTTCGTTTAATTCATCGCATTAATGAATTAAAAGAAGACATTTTGCGTCAGTTTGCATCTAACAAAGAAACACTGATCTTGTTTATCAGTCAGCTGCACTGATCTTGTTTATCAGTCAGCTGCACTGATCTTGTTTATCAGTCAACTGAACTGATCTTGTTTATCAGTCAACTGAACTGATCTTGTTTATTAGTCAACTGAACTGATCTTCTTTATCAGTCAGCTGCACTGATCTTCTTTCTCAATCATCCTTGGTACTAGTTGGACTTCTTGCCATATAGGCCGACCAATTCGTACCGTGAATGAGACATCAATATTTAATAAAATTAATAATTAAAGCTCTATATTTTATCAAATCAAGTTTTGCTATTGATGTTTTGGATAACACAAATTACTCAACTTATTGTAAACAATTCTACTTACGGCTTTGAAAGTATTTCCCGCATATTAGCTCAATACTGACATTCCAATAAGTAGGTCTTTTAATTTAGTAAATAATATGTTAGAGTATATGTGATAGACGTTACCAAACTCTAAATGACAGCATGTAAAATTACTGGTTGAAAAGTTTTGAATATGTTTATGATTATGGTTAAGATGATAAGGTTAAGTTTTGAAAGTTGGTTGTAATTAAGTAAGTGTCTAAGAGTAAGGTTCTAAACATATTTTGGAATTCTTTATCTGTTAAAATATTTAGTGAACAGAAGAAATTAAGAGAAAATTAAGAGGAAAATGTTGAAAGCTGCAGCAATAGCGGTTGTAACCGCCTTTCTTTTCATTGCAGTGACAGGTATGAGTTACAATAGTCTACTCTCTCGCTCTCGCTCTCTCTCTCTCTTTCTCTCTTTCACTCTCTCTCGAATTCTCTCTCTCTCTCTCTATCTCACTCTCTCTCTCTCGAATTCTCTCTCTCTCTCTCTCTCTCTTTCTTTATTTTTCTAACTCTGATAAAATAATAACTCGCATTATAGTGAAATGATCAAATAAATGATCAAAAATGGCAAATTCGTAAATTCTCTTCATGCAATACATGCATTAAAAGTTTAATAACTTGGTTAATTAAGAACATATCAGCACGTATTTTACATCGTTTTGAAAAGAAATGATTGCTCTTCAAAATAGCATTAGTAAATTTATATTACGTGTTCGCTATTATTTTTATATTGAATATTTTACGCTGCATGTAACATGCCCGTAATCCCTGCACTGGAAATTTCTTATCTGACCCCACGCCTATTCGCAAAATTTAAATTTAAATTTTATTAAAGATATTCAAACGAAATTTCTCTATGTTTGGTAGAATTGGCCGCTGGTCAAGTACTGTAAATTGCAAGAACATCGGTCAATTCCTTATGACTTTATTGTAAAAATAATTTCGGGTATCATTTATAAAAACACAGTGTACATTATACTAGATATTGGGTGCAACAGTAGTGGATTCGAGGTTAATTATCAATAAGACATCAAATTCGTAGAATCACAGCGGCAAGTACATCTGTAGTTTTTATAGGTTACGCCCGGTTGATGATTTTGAAATTATTTTAAAATAAATCCGATGGATATTTCTCTTGAAACTGTCTAATGTTTTGTATGTATGCAATTGTAGGAGACTCACTGCCTCCTCCAACCTTTGGTAAGTAATAAATCAATCAATAAATCAAACACTAGTCAGAAAATCCAATCATTTGATGGCTCAATTGTTACGTTAAAAAAAGTCTATAATGTTTCGATTGATATGGGAGAAATTCACTTTATGCTAATTATAATTATAAGTTTTATTCTTATTCGGTGTTGTGCTAATATCCCCGTGTTGTGCTCGGGTGTGGTTGGACCACTATAGAATATGGCAACCGCAAACAATCTGCCGCGTGTACGTAAGAGGCCACTAAGGCAGGAGCTGAGGATGGCCAGAGAGGACACACCTCACCATGAAATATTTTTCGCCTGAATTAAATGGTAATTAATCCACCTAATGAGAAGGGCAACGGGAATCCAGCTCAGAAGCCATATTTCCCCAAGCTATAGGTTACATAAGGTATGGATAAGGCATGGACTTTGTGAAGGGATTAACTTGTTGATCTAAGGAGTGCTCTTATGGAGCGAGAAATAAGACTTTGAGTATGAATATGCACCTTGAACCTGCCACTGAAGAAGAAGATGATATCTATATGTTGTCTCTTTTAAAAGCATTCACAACAATTATTCGACGTACAAATGAAATAAAGCTAAGAAAAGCAGAATTAGACTTTAGAATGAACCGGCAGTAATGACAATTACGTATTACATTTTGGCTAGATTACGTAGGCTGCCCACCGTACACCCTAGAGTGGTGTGAACAGGACAGACCCAAGCTCTGCAACATCACCAGTGTGTGCGGGTTTGGCTTAAAGTGCTGTCCCACCAGCTGCAATGGAATGCAGTGCTTGCCTGCCGGTGAGTGTGGATATGAAATCAATATTCCTAATGCATTTACACAAGTCTAGTTAAAACCGATAACTGAGATTCAGGAAAATATGATGACTTTCGTTAATTTTCTGATACACCTATAAATTAAACTACTTCCTAACTGATTTGAAAACTAGAAACAAATTATCATGTTACATTTTTATATCTAAAATCAAAACATAATACAATTGTTTTCTGATTATATAATACACAGCTGACTATATATACGCATTATCTACTTAACAAAAGTCAATAACTTTCTCTCTATCTATCAATCAAATCATATAAAGATCACTTGTACCATCACTAATCCATTTACTGCTTGATATATCAAATCAAATAATGGATAATTCTAATGTGGGCACGCCCTTCACTGATATCGTTTTCGAGTGAGGAAACTGACGTTAACATTAGCTTTTACCAGATTTTCATAACTTTCAGGTCAGAAGCCCGGCCAGTGTGAGGATCCTAAGCGAGAGGTGGCTCTATGCGCTGCCGGGGTGTACCAGAACTCCCAGGCTGACTGTGCCTTCGACTACCAGTGTGAGGGAAATCTCAAGTGCTGCCCTCAGACTTGCGTCAAACCACTATGCAAGGCACCGAGTAGGTGTCTTAGATGTAAAAGCTGGTAAAGTTAATGTTAACATCAGTTTCCTCACTCGAAACGATGTCAGTGACGGGCGAGCCCAGGATTTTAACCCCGCACATACAGATCCGCGGTCAAATATCTTACCGACGTCAACATTGGCTTCAGCCAGATATGAAAATTCTCTATCACTATCAACATCATCATTATCATCTTCTTATTTTTCTTCTTCTTTCTATTCTTCTTCTTCTTTTTCTCATTCTTATTTTTCTTCTTCCCATGAATCTCAGCTTAGCTGAAGTCGGGATAAACGTTTTCCATACGTTTTAGCAACTTTTCTTAAAATTTCTGAATCCTAAACGCTCATCAACTAAATGTCATATTTAACGTTGGTTTGGATCTTAGTGCTTTGTCACCCTTTACGACACGTGCAGTCAACGGTTGGTCTATTTTTCAGTATCCCGAAATCAACACTGGTATGAAACGTCTGTAGCCTTTTAATTAATTTTTGCAATGAAATCATTTGCTAGTTGCTGTTAGATGATAATGCTTTTTTTAGTGATATATGTTTTTGTCGTCAGCATTCTCGGAAACAACGGAGTAAGTTATTCAGTCAAATGTTGTCGACTATTAAATTGCGTAACTGTAAAACTGTAAATAGCTTTCAACATAGATAACTGCAAAATAATCAAACATTATACTTTACTAGTAGATTTAGTCCAGTTTAATCAATCCTTTTAATCTGTAAAGGTTAAAAAATGAGCTACCTGTCTGGTTTAATATCGCTATACTCAAAAATATTCCTGATAATTACTAAAATTACACAGTCCTACGTCCTGCTGAGCCCGTGGCATTTTGTCAAGTTGATCGGCAGCAGATAAAATAGTTCAGGAGTGCTCTCTCTCTCTCTCTCTCTGTTTCTCTCTCTCTCTCTCTCACTCTCTTTCTTTCTCTGTCTCCGACATGCTATCGAGCAGTAAACTGACTTTACATTTGGCTTCAGCTTTCTTTTTTTACTTTAAGGGACCTTACGTCTTCTTCATTCTAAGCTCTAGCGATGGAGATCAGGGAGTAAAATGTTGGACAAATTCCCAGATCTTTAAGTAACTTCATATCTACATGTATAGTGCCATGTGTACTCTTAACAAGCAGAATTAAGATATATATAATATCCATGTAGGCAGTGTTGTATAATAACTCTTTCGAATCATTTAATCATTAACCCTATAGTAGGCTATGAGTATGTCAAGCAATAATATCTTAAAGTAGCTTTGTATTCACTAATGGAATACAAAGATAAGATAAAATAAGATAAGATAAGAAAATATAAGACAAGATAAGATAAGATAAGATAAGATAACATAACATAAGATAAGATCAGCTCAGATCAGATCAGATCAGATAAGATAAGATAAGATCTTCTTTGTTTTCACGAATGGAAAAGTCTCAGATAAGAGATTGACTGATGATATGATGTAGGACAGAGAGGATTTGAGACAGTCTTTTCGTATACCGACCCTGGTTACACTGGGATTCAAGGGAAGATGATGATGATCTTTGTATTCTATAACGTATTTATTAGTATGAAGGAAGCCTCTGTACATTGATATTAATTGTTGTGTTAGTGAAGCCAGGCGAATGCCCCGTGGTCATTCAGGGTTGTGCCTCTGAGCCAGACACCATCGACTGTAACGCCGATGAGGATTGCAATGGCACGGCTAAGTGCTGCGGCACTTCATGCTTTGGTAAAAAGTGCATCGAACCAAGTAAGACAATTCTTGCAAACTGTGTGCTTTAGTCTGTTTATAAGTCATAGTCATAAAACAATACATGTTTAACGTCAGTTTCCTGCTCTAGAGCATGTTTGTGATGGATATATTAATTAATACAGAAAATGGTTCTCAGTCTCTTTTCGAAGTTGACATTGTTGGAGAGTTGGAATACTGTTCATATCTCTGTTTGGGTTTGTTACCAAGTTGAGATAATGTGTGAATGTTGACGAAAAGACGAGGGTTCGCAATTTCTAGCCGGAACAAATTTTTGCAGCAAGCTTTCTTGCTGAATCAGACACTATTATATGTATGTCTCTGCAAATTTGAATTGTTACTACAATTTATTGAGTTGCTAAAGCGAAATGCGTTATATGGAATTCGGTTGTTTAAAATACCGAACGATATGTTTTTGTTATTACTTACGAAAATATTTGAGTATTGTTGTTTTGTATTTATTATTTATGTACATGTATAATATTGCAATGCAAGAACTGAATGGAGCGATTTATTTCACTGTAATCACATTATGTTGTATTTTATTTTAGTGTTTCTCAAAATTCTGCAATGACGTAGAAAGCAGTAATATGCACTAACTTTTGGGAGCAAAAGTTTATCCTAACTAGTAATAGAAATCACCTTAACTGAAATAATTTAGTAACTAATTAGCTAAGTAGTAAGTTTATCCTAACTAGTAATAGAAATCTCGTCATATAAACCAATCACTTAACTTTACAATATTTGTTTTTTCTGTTAGGAGTAGAAGTGAGGAGAGGGAAATGTCCTAACACACGAGGTCATGAGTTGTATTGTAACACCGTCGACCCTTCAGAGAAATCTGACGACTGTTCTAACGATGGACAGTGTCCCACTGGTAAGAAGTGCTGCAGAAAACCCTGTGGTGGGCTCGGATGCATGAACCCAGGTAACTATCATTTTGTCATTTCTTCATTCGTCGTAAACAAACAGGATCAGAATACGTCACACACACACATACACAAACACACACACATGCACATACACACATACATACAAATGCGATCATAGAACAGTCAAAATGGTTGAGAAACTTAAATAGAGTTCCTCTTAATTCCAGCACCAGCATTAAACGCTTCGTAAATTAAATACACGCTTCTACCATAAGACACTCTATTGTCTAGAACCATCGAACAATTTATAGGCAATCCAAAACAATGACACATTATATCTAAATCCCTCAAAAAATATCTAATTACCAAATGCTTTAAAATTATATTTATACTGAATCTATTTAGGCTGCTTCTAAAGAAATTAAACATAAGTTTAATCTAATGTGCTTAAAATCCAACTTACCCAACCCTATCATAATTGGCTTAACAGATTCCCATTTATGATAGTTAAATAGCTTTCTATAGACACTGTTCCAGGCAACATTTAAATCATGAATTTGATCGTTTCTAAGTGAAATACTAACAGTGGCATAGGTTAAAATGGGCAAGCAGTAGGACTCTAAAAGATGCAATCTTGTCAGCTCAGTTAAATAAGCTGATTTACTCAATATATTATTGCAACTAGAGCAAAGTTTTCTAATAATCGAATTGGTATCAACCATTAGATTATACATGTACCTGCTGTAAAAGTAATACACAAGTATTTAAAACATTTTACCCATTTCAGAGGTTTGTACATTGGAGAATTTCACAGATGAAACCTAACCCAATTGCAACACATATAGACTTATTTATCTATATTAAATTCCAAGAGTAATTTATCAAACGAAACTGAACATTGATCTAGCATCTTTTTGTAAATCGTGCATCGTTGGTGAAATAAGAAGCCAAGCATCAGCGTATAAGATCATACCAACAAATTGTGCACCAATGGTACAACCTACATTAAAAGATATAAGACTTTAATGCAAGGATCAATAAAGATATTTCAAAAATTATATTTCTCACGCCACTTTAAAAAGAAGCGTATTAAGCTACCCGATTAATTCTTATTACTAAATGTGTTCCTTTCTCTTTTCCTTTGACTCATTCATACATTTATTCATTCAAATATTTTATTTAAACACTTAGTATTGAGTTCTACAATACTGTAGGTCGAATATTCAACCTTTCATTCATTCACTCATCATTTCTTTCGTTCTCTCTCTCTTTCTCTCTATCTCGAGCTATCTCGCCCTATTGTAATCTCTTTTTCTCTTTCTCACTCCTTCACAAATTAATGTTTAACAGTATCATACCATCTTACAAATTGCATTCAGATCTGTTACCATGATCAATGAAATTTTAGAAATTGTCAATATTTGTCAAAGGTTTGGAATATGATGAAAATTAACATTTTATCACTGCTTTAAATTACTCAGAATTTTCAAATTGAAGAAGTGTAACATGCTATACAAATATCATCATCACTATCTATTATTGAAAAACAGAAACTGCTTTGATTCTGATCCTATTTGCTTAATTAACTCATAAAACTATATATTAGTTTAATCTCTGTATTTGATTTCTTGTTTTCTGTGTTTGTTGTTACAGTGACAGAATATCCTCCAGCAGGTTTGTTCATAAATTATACAACCCTCAGTATCGTAGCTATAAAAACAATCTATAATTCATTAATTTTGTCTTTTAATATCTAGCCCTAATACTTCCATGAAATATTTTCATGTTTCCATATACAATACTTCCCTCACCAAGAAATATTTTCGCCCATGATTAAATGGCAATTAATCCACCTAACTGATGAAGGCAATGGGAAACCACCTCAGAAGCCATATTTTTCCCAAGCTATAGGCTACATAAGGTATGGATAAGGCATAGACTTTGTGAAGGGATTAACTTGTTGATCTAAGGAGTGCTCTTATGGAGCGAGAAAGCAGACTTTGAGTATGAATATGTACCTTGAACCTGCCACTTGGCAGTGCACTAAGGAGAGAGAATACTTCCAATGATCGGATTTTAAGGACTCCATTATTTTAAATAGTCAAGATATTTGGTATTATCTACTCAAGGATTGAAGTTTTGTTTTCTTTAATTACCTGGTTAAGTGAATACAATATTTAACTGGCATTCCTGCGTTATTTGTCATTATATTGCTAATAAATAATTAAGCACATATAATAATAAAAACAATAATAATAATAATAATAATAATAATAATAATAATAATAACGGCACTTTGGCTAATGCGGTTTTCCAGAATGAAGAGAATTTATTCTAATCACTTCTTATTTACTTTTAATTAAATAAAGTCCGTTTCCTCTTACAAGGATGATATTACGGATGCCATATATTGTAAAACTTCACTCTGTTTGGGGTCTTTTATCATATTCATCTCTCGTTCATACAAGAAATGATCAATGAATGTTACATTAACTAAAACAAAACACTTGTTAACATATTAATAAAATTTTATATTTAAATATATAAGAGAATTAAGAATAATATTAACGATAAATCGACGATGGACTTTCTGCACGGCTCGTCTCATCTAATAGAAGAAATCAATTTGATATTTGTTCTTGGCACGCAATTAAGTTAATTAACCTTTGAATTGTGAATTACTGTATCAAATATACAGAAAACTGGGTAGGTTTAGTCTATATGCAAATCTAAGTGACGCTACTGCACTTGGGAAATCCAAAAAGAATTTTACGCGCATATTATAGCCAGATTTCATGCGATTGAGTAAAATTAGGATAGGCCTTATGAATTTCGGAAATGTAATTTCATTAATTCATTGACAAAAAGTTAAGTAATTTCATTCATTAAGTAATTTGACGTCCCTGACATTGCCTTATGGCGAGGAACCGGACGTTAAATTCTTATTGATTGATTGATTCAAATTGCAGCGAACCGAGCAAGTTTTCATACATTTGCCCAAAAGTCAATATTTCTGATGCACTTAACAGAACAGCTAAATAAAAGAAGCCAGAGCGATGGAGATGCGAGAGAATATATTGAGGGAAATACAATTATATATGTATACATATATATATATATATATATATATATATATATATATATACTGCATATATATAGTATATATATATATATATATATATATAATTATATATATATATATATATATATATATATATATATATATATATATATATTAAGTAACTTAGAGAAAATGCAATAGGGGCGGGCATTAAGAAAATGCATAAAATGTTAGATACATCGATACTGCATTCCTGCGTAAAAGAGAAGAGTTAAGGAAACCTGAGAAGTAATATGTAAGAAGTCTACTGATTACTGATTGAGCCTACTGTTCCTGCTCAATTGAACGGGATTAAGAATCAATATTAGATCTACATGTACGTTACTTATATGGAGATTTCCTTTCTCTCGTCACAGGCACTCCAGTGTGTCCAGTCTACGACAAGAACGCTATCTGCACGGACAAGAGAAGCGACTACGCGTGTAACCAAGAAGAGAAGTGTTCCAGTGGAGGCAGCTGCTGTCCTAGAGAGTGCAGCGGTAGCAGCTGTGAGGTGCAGCTGTGCGCAGCTCCTAATCGTGACATACAGTGCTACCTGCCTGAGACTAGATTGTGCAACACGAGCTCAGCGTGCCCCAGTGGTCAGGTCTGTTGTGAGATATACTGCGGAGGTACCAGGTGCGTCGATCCTATAGGTACGTTGTCATTGATTGGTCACTCTATTGGTGAAGGTTTAAAGTACTTTCAAGTGCGTTTTTTATATGATCCAACTGTGGTGACCATCGGAAGAACAATAATTTATCAATCAATCAATAAGAATTTAAAGTCCGGTTTCTCGCCATAAGGCAATGTCAGGGACGTCTCAAGGAGACTCTGCCTTAACATACGCTAAAGCATCACAGGATGACGGCTGAGTATAAAAAGACCACAAGAGAAATATTCCAATATCTAGATATCTAGAGAAGTATAAAATTAATGATAATCCATTCCAGTGGCACTTAGCAGCTTAAATGCTGCAGAAAAAGATTCCTTCGGCTTATTGATTTCATGATTAGTTAATTTAGGTGCCGATGCGCATTGTCACAAATTATATACTACAATTATTTTTAATCAAGAAAAAATGATTACAATTCGCAAGAAATGCCTTTAAATTGCTTTGAATTTCCTGCTATAAATCGATAGAGAGCAATCCAACTGCCTGATCGAATACAGATGGAGTTGGTTCCAAAAATGTATTTTATGTGTACAACGGATATTTGATCAAATTATTTGACTAATGGACAGACAAATCCTTGAAAAAACTCTGCCATGACAATGCGTTGAACAATCATTAATCAGTAATCAAGAGAAATTGGTTTCTTTGGTGGTATGTTAGACACCTACTCCACCATTAAATTATATTTGGCGGGATTAGCGCACTTGGTTTAGTTGCGCATCAATTATCGAAGTTAAGCTGCATCGACCTTGGTTAGTACTTTGTGGTTGACCAACTTGGAAGAGCGAGTGTTAGTAAAAGCTTAGGAAGGAAAAAATCCCATGGTTATTCTTAAATCCGCGCCGGCTGCAATTGATGCGCCATCAAAAGGCAACGATTACTAATAACCATAGAGAGGAAGAAGGAAATGGGTCTTAAAACAAGCATCTGTGCTTCCTGACCCAGTGTGCCGTTATGCTATGTTATGTTAAATACTATTGTGCAAAGTTGCAAACAATATTCATTGATAACTTAATTCTAACTGTTCTGGATACATTGTGGGGCATACAAGTTTCACTTAAAATAAACATTCTGCCCCTTTTCATCTGTAGTACCTAGGCTTTGTTTGTGCTTTTAAATTTAGGAAAAGATAGAGTAATACAAAAACATATATTCTTGAAACTCGGAATAATGCAACTAAATTATTTTAAATGTGTGAAATGAAAATTATGCTTGATCAAATATGTATAATTCCTGGTCCACTGTCCTAGATACTAGTTTAGACTTGTGTATAATATTTATATTTCGCCTAGGACCTAACGACGTTTCAACTGGCAATGGAAGTTCGGACAACACAACTGAAGTTCCAGCAGGTGGGTTTTTCTTATTCTTTAGTTTGGTGCTTCCCATTAATCTGTCATTTTACCCTACAGCCCTTAGTTATTTTATAATATATAATATAATGTGAGAAGACTTCTAATATGTTGAGCGTTTATTATTCAATATTTGTTAAATGCATACTGGCTGTCCACATGTAATATTAAATCCGTTGTGAGGATTTGCAATATTTTACTTATAGTTTATGAAACAAATGTAAGCTTTCTATACACGTTTGGTGCTAATTATCTTATATTGCATTGCATTATAGACAATGTATCTATGAACTTTTTGTATTGATTCGTATTGAAATTTTTCCTATCAATAACAACAATTAGAGTGCTACAGTCATCAATGACAACATCGAGCACTATTGAGACAAAATCAAGCCGGCGAGCAAAAAGAGAAGGTCCAAAAACGGTGCAAAATCGTATCGTATCTTGTCACACCCTAACGCATTATAAGTGTTTTTATTCTGAACAACTCATCCCCTACTAGGCAATTTCACAGTTTTTTAACTCTTGGCACATTTCTTAAATTTGTATTATTACATTTTATGAGTGAAAATTTCATTTTATTTCCTTACTGTTTTTGTCTAGTGAAACCAGGCCAGTGTCCCGTGTCAATTACGGGATGTCCAGCGGATCAGGAAATCTCCAACAAGTGCAAAGATGATTTCAGTTGTGAAGGATCTCAGAAGTGCTGCTCCACTGGCTGCGGTCTGGCTTGCGTGAGCATAGGTTAAATTTTCACTATAAGAATTATGTTAATGTTGTTGCTGATAGTGAACTATAGGCCTAATATTATATTCATTCGTGCGCGTATGTTTCCGTCGATAGAGCTTGACCCTTACAATTTTCAAGCATTTTGATGTAGTACATTACAGATCATTTCATTGTTTATCCATTTGGCTGCATCGCATTATATTGTTTTGCCTTGTTTCTTATGCTGACACGATTACTATGTTTTGTATAGTGTTTACTAGAATTTCTAGCGCAGTCACATATCATTCTCTATCGCTAATGTTCTGCCAAGTGGCAGGTGTAAAATATATATTCATACTCAGAGTATGCTTCTTCGCTCCACACAGAATGCTCCTTGGATCAACAAGTTATTCGTTTCCTAAAGACTAAACGTTATCCAAAACTTATTAAACCTATTTCTTGGAAAAATTATACCGAGTCACATATTTGATTTTATAACACAAGCGATTATCTCGAATCTAAATTTTATTTCTACTTTCGTATTTCATAATGTTATCTTCCAAAGGATTAGACTGAAATGTTGTGTTCACAATTAGGAGTAGAGGTGAGGAAGGGAAAATGTCCTAACACTCTGGGAAACGAGTTGTACTGTAGTAACGTCGACCCTTCAGAGAAAACTAATGACTGCTCTAACGATGGACAGTGTCCCACTGGCAAGAAGTGCTGCAGAAAATCATGCGGTGGACTCGGCTGCATGAACCCACGTAAATATTCTCTGATTACGTTATTAATTCTTCTCACTCTATATACATTTCTCACTTTCACACTCTTCCTCTCTCACGCTTTCTCATGCTCACTTTCTCTCTCTCTCTCTCTCTCTCTCTGTCTATCTCTCTCTTTCTTTCTTTTTCACTCATTTACGAATTGACTGCCTGCCAGTATTTGGGCTTGATGTCAGCGGAGTTTGGCTCGATTTACTATCCTGTTTTTGCATTTTTCGTTCTTTTGTCACCGCTAAAAATTATACAAATATCAAAAGCCTACTTTGTATACACTATTCTATTCTCAACTTTCTTAATTTATTTTTCCTGGGTTGTATCCTCAATATGCTCAAATTCCTCAATCAAATCGCATTTCTTTGAGTAAACCAGCTCACTAGCTGGGCTGCAGCGGAGCAACGAGTATAAGGCTCATATTATAACTTAGTAATTTCTTCTTCAGTATTAAATCAATATGCATATCATCCAGCAGCAAAAATATGATAGATTTTGAAAGTATGGTTTTATCAAATCTATCACGAAATATTAATTTTTGAGATAATTAACTTTTATTTTTAAATTTCTCCCCTTTCGACAAATGTTCAACAAAATTTCCCGTAATGATTGGAAATATATTTGATCTTTGAAATTTATCGCATTAGTTATTGACTGGAACGCTTTGATCATAGATTTTTAGGCATTCGTTCGTTTATTCTACGAAAGGTTTTTCATCGTACCTGAAGTGAGTTTTAGCCATATTACGCGATACATTAAAATGTAATATCTATTTTCGATGTTTGCATCTGGTGCCCTTAAAGTTATAAAAGCTAAAATGATATACTTCGTTTTAGTATATTATTTAGGGAGGGCTAGTTTTCCAATTTCTAATATTTTGTAAATCGAAATCAATCAAATAATGTTTGCTAGAAGTCAACTGGCGTCTCTTATATTTCTGTATAAAGTAGAAATTTGTTTTATTTTAGCACTGATGGACTATTTTTATACTTAATTTGCTTATTAATCTTCTTCGGTTGAACATTTATGCAATTCTTTTGCCTGTTACTGTTTCAGTTCCAGTGTATCCCCCGGCAGGTTTGTACTAGTCTCGATAACCTAAATCATGACAATTTATCGGATTCACTGTATAACTGTTGAATAATATCCTAAAAATTGGATATCCAGTGGATATAGATCTTCATTTAAGACTTTTGACTACAACTTCTCAAAAGTTACACTGTTTAGTCAGTTGCCGTCAAGTGTTCTAAATGTTCTTAGTACGAGCAATACCTGCGATAGGCTCCTAGCTACTAGATTTAAACCCGTAGTGCCACTTTAGTTTAAAGACTAAGCTACTAAAGCCACTTTTTCTACCAAATGCTTTTCTTCAAGTCTCTTTAAATCTTTTGTGGATGAAAAGATTTTTATTTATTTATTAGGATAACTCTTGTGGTCTCTGTGTACTCCGACGTCATCGTGTGGTCCTTTAGCGTCTGTTTATGTAAAGTCTTCAAAAGACATCCCTGACATAGTTTATGGCGAGGAACCGGACGTTTTTTCTTATTGATTGATTGACTTACTTCTTTTTTTCCTTGATAATGATAATCACATAATCAGAAGTTGCATTAGGTTTCTTTAAATCTTTTGTGGATGAAAAGTTGTTTTTGAATTATTAGGACTTGTCTTCTTTTCTCTGTATACTCAGTCGTCATCGTGTGGTACTTTGGCGCTTGTTTGTGTAGCGTCTGTAAGAGAAGGCCCTGACATTGTTTATGGCGAGGAACTGAACGTTAAATTCTTATTGATTGATTGATTTACTTCCTTTTTTCCTTTAAGAATGATAGTCACATATTCAGAAGGTGCACTTTGTCTTCACACTTATGTAACCTTATCGCAGGTACTCCAGTGTGTCCAGTCTACGACAAGAACGCTATGTGCTCGGACAAAAGAAGCGACTACGCGTGTAACCCAGAAGAGAAGTGTTCCAGTGGAGGCAGCTGCTGTCCTAGAGAGTGCAGCGGTAGCAGCTGTGAGGTGCAGCTGTGCGCAGCTCCTAATCGTGACATACAGTGCTTCATGCCTGAGACTAGACAGTGTAACACGAGCTCAGCGTGCCCAAGTGGTCAGGTCTGCTGTGAGATATACTGCGGGGGTACGAGGTGCGTCGATCCCATAGGTACGTTGTCATTGATTGATCACTCTATTGGTGCAGGTTTAAACTATTTGTGCGTATTTTATATACTTCATGTTCGGTGATCTTTGAAAGTTCGATGTTTTTTAATTTGCAAATCACAAAACTCTTATTCGACTTAATTGTTCATCGTCATCTTTGTTTGAATCGTAGTTTAACTATGATCAGATCAGGATAGGAGAAGACCTTCTCCACTCCTCTTTGTTCCACATCTAATCATCAGTCAATCATCTAAATACTTTCAATGCGTTTTAGTTAATTTTGTAGCAATTTCTGAAGCCTTGAGCTCACCATCCTAATACCTTTTATGACCGTTGTTTGAATCATAGTGTTTAGTCGCCTTTTTAGACGCGTGCAGTTCATGTCTAGTCTATTATTCAACAACAGGACATGGTACGAGTAAAGGATATCTATTTTATTCGCTATACCCGTTAAGAGTAATACGTATAAAAATTCATTTACCCTTATTGACATGATTATATCTTTTGAATACAAAGCTGACACTAATTTATTTATATAACTTATAACAGTTTTATTCATATTTATAATTCGTAACTGGCTGTCATAGCTTTATGTGCTAAGCATAACGTCAACTGATTATTTTATGCTTAGGACCTAGCGACTTCTCAGCTGGCAATGGAGGTTCAGACACACCATCAGAGCTGCCAGCACGTGGGTTTTCTTCTTTATTTTTCTAATTTAACATCATATCTGAAACATTATATGAAATAGTGTATCACACTACTTTCTCTGTGCTGTATATCTTATATATCTTATTGTAGTATTTTGCATATTAACTTTACTTAAAAATATTGTACTAGTTAAGGAAGTCACCAAGACTTTTAACACCAAGTTTCTTCCTTTCCGTGTTTGCGATATGCTCACTGCTACTAGTTTCTATACACGTACTGTACATTTAATGCTAATATAGTTTCTGCCATATTAATGTTGAGTTACAAATTAACACGATTCTGTGGTTGCAGTAAATATTTTAAAATGCTACTTCATTCTAATAAATTGCTTTGCATTATATTCTACTATACTGGCTTATATTGAAATATATTTTTTCGTTTCGTTTCGCAACTAATCGTGATTTAGCCTATTGTACCGTATAATACAATCGGATTCCAAATATAACTTTATGAAATTTCCATTTGAGGTGCTGTACATACATGTAGCTGTAACCGAAATTGAAATTTAGCAATTCAGGAAAATTTAACTCTATTTAATCTCCATTTATAAATTTTACTATTTGTTGCCTAGTTAAACCAGGCGAGTGTCCCGTGTCCATTCAAGGATGTCCCGCTGGACAGGAACCCTCCAACAAGTGCTATTATGATAACAATTGTCCAGGAACTCAAAAGTGCTGCTTGACTGGTTGCGGTCTGTCTTGCGTAGACATAGGTTAGATTATCGTTACAATATTATACCAACTTGAGTTGAATGATATTTGAGTATTATTGTACAAATTTCGTGTCGAGAATATTCATCATCATCATCATCATTATCATTATCATCATCATCATCATCATCATTATCATAAGCATCATCATCCGTGGTGTCAAGGACAATAAAAAGTGGCTAAAACGTGAACACTAGAATCTTGTCATCACTCTGTTGTTTTTGTTTGCATAACGTCTCATGATTTTAAATTACTTTGTATTGTTTTGTGGTACTTTGTATTTTGCATAAAATTGTATATTGTAAGATTTTTTTACGTGTTTTATATTTAATGTCGTGATATTTTATTGCATTGCTTCTTTTCGACGATACATTAAATCTTATGGAAGCTATAACATAGTTGTACGCCTAAATTGTATTTTATACAGTTAAATTGTCTCAGGATTAACCCATCTTTATACTGTTAGGAGTCGAAGTGAGGAAGGGGAAATGTCCTAACACACGAGGTCATGAGTTGTATTGTAACACCGTCGACCCTTCAGAGAAATCTGACGACTGTTCTAACGATGGACAGTGTCCCACTGGTAAGAAGTGCTGCAGAAAACCCTGCGGTGGACTCGGTTGCATGGACCCAGGTATCTAATAGGCTATCCGATTAATTTATTCTGTTCACTTACTTTCTAGTTTTCTCTTTCACTTATCTTTCTCTCTAAATATGCAACATACACTCTCTCTCTTTCTCTCTCTCTCTACTTTTATTTCTTCCTCTATTTCTCTGTCTCTCTCAATTACAGTTCACTTAAAATATCGCAAAAGCAAGTACTTTACATAAAATACAATTACTTTCGACATACTAATTGCTACAACGCTCTCTAGCACAAATGCCTACACTTTACTTTACTTTCCTCTGGACTACTCGGCTACTAGGATTCCTTCTCATATAATCCCTATGTTAGAATATTTCGATGGAACTCTCTTCCCAGTTTTATCCTCTACAGATCACTCTCTTCACATCGACTTTTCGATGGACTATAATCAGTCCTACTAAACGAACTCTTCGAATCACTCTTGAATTTGGCTACAACTGAGATTCTTCGAATCTCCTAAATCTCTTTTCAACGTTGCACGTTTTACGTCCTTTTTGCCACTCTTCCATCTTGGATTTCCTCCCTCACTTCCTGCCTAGGCATGTCCTCATTGGTCACTTGCCCTAGCTTAGCTACCGCCTAGGATTACACTTCCATAAAACTTAATACTTTCAAATATTTACTTTACTTATACAGCAGCATTATTAAATACTTTATTTGAAATACAAATATCATACATCATATACAAAATATTTCGAATCAAGCTTGCACAGATGGTATCTACAGAACTCAGAAAGTTCCCAATACTATAGAACTCAGTAAAATACTCCAAATGGTAGTGAGCAATTGAAACTTTTTAACTTTTATATTCTCTTACATGCTGAAATTATTAATTAGATAAATAATTGGAATCATTAAAATACTCTTTCAAGGTTATTCTATTTTTATGTAATATTGACTGAAATATTTAATATTCACAATTAAGTATGATTTAGAAGTCCATAATCTCTTTTATAGGAATTAAAAACGGTTTTCATTTTGAAATTATACGATTTCCTATTAATTAATATGTACTCTTTCGTAATTATTTATGGCAATAATTTCACTAATCGTGTTCTTATTGAGTTTACTATGTTTAATGTTTCAGTTACAGAATACCCTCCAGCAGGTTTGTTGTTAAGTTATCTAATACAGTATAGTAAATTTGTAAAAGTAAACATTCATTTAATGCCCTAATTTTCAAACATAATATAAAATCCCTTCACCATTTATAATTTCAATTTCCAAATTGGTGATCATTCATCTTATGTAGGAGCCCAGTTATTGCTATTTATTTATTCAGTGATGTTCGGATTCTTTCAAAATTTATTGTTTTGTCATTTTTGTAACTCAATCTTCAGTTTGTGTTAAGTTTATAGTTTGATAGTTGTAGACGTTAAAAGTTTCTAGTTATGGTTTGGTATCATCTGACAATTGATAATTATTTACATGTAAATACATCGTTTGCTGGCGTTATAAGGAAAGCTAAGCACTTAGATGATTGGAAGAATATGTAGAGAGAAAGTTTACCGCAAGATGTCGACCGATTTCATTTTCTCTCTTTTTATTGCACTACTAAGTTGCAGGTCCAAGGAATATTAAATATGTTCTTACACACATTTACGCTTCGATAAGGGCACTCCATCGATTACCTAAATAATTCTTTACAAAAAGCTATGCCTTAATAAGCATAGCTATATGTTACACTAAGTTGTGAATCCACATCTTAATGTAGCATATAGCTTTAGTATAGTATATGATCCTGATGTGGTTTTCTGTTACCTGTATTAATTCTTGCTCAGTTATTTGCTACGACACGTGCAGTTTATGTTTGCTCTATTCTTTTCTTCACTGTCGGAGACAGTGAATCACAACACAGCGAAGATAATTAATTCTATAATTTTAGCTTAAGAAAATCTGTAAACTTATCACAGGCACTCCAGTTTGTCCAGTCTACGACAAGAACGCCATCTGCTCGGACAAGAGAAGCGACTACACGTGTAACCCAGAAGAGAAGTGTTCCACTGGAGGCAGCTGCTGTCCTAGAGAGTGCAGCGGTAGCAGCTGTGAGGTGCAGCTGTGCGCAGCTCCTAATCGTGACATACAGTGCTACCTGCCTGAGACTAGACTGTGCAACACGAGCTCAGCGTGCCCCAGTGGTCAGGTCTGTTGTGAGATATACTGCGGAGGTACCAGGTGCGTCGATCCTATAGGTAAGAATTTATTTTATTTTATTATTTGTTATTTATTTACTTGATTTTATTTATATATTTATAATTATTTATTTACTTGATTTTATTTATTTATTTGTTATTTAGTTACTTGATTTTATTTATTTATTTGTGTGCTTCAAACTCCATTTATGTCCTGGTTTCTGAAGAATGGACCAACGAGATTGCGTAGAAGTCTTTAAGCTTCGAATATAATGCCAAGAATTTAAGTTACCTCGAACAGTTTGAGTCGCTTTAATCCATTTTTTATTACAGGATTGCTTCAATAAAGAACAAATTAAATGTAAAGTAAAATTAAGTTTCTAGTAATGTAATTTAGTTTCTCTTTATTTCATTTCTATTTCATTTTTGACTAACGAAATTGATGATATGCACATTCGTGATGTGAAGCCTAGAACTACAGATGGGACGAGGACTACTTCAAATACGAGGAACCCATACTCGATTCTTAATTGGTCTTCACTTGCTTGATCAAGCCTCTAGGTCTCTTAACCATGAATTTAAGACTGTGATTTATACGTAATTGCATTCAGACCTGTTTAGCACCGCATGAAGACACATTGATTATAATTATATTATTGGTACTTCATAATGATCATTTTTATGTCTAGGACCCAACACTCAAGTTGTGCAGGAGAATAACGGTCCATCTGTTCCGTCTAGCGGACAAGCCCGTAAGAGTTACAATCTATTACTTGTAGAACAAGAAATTAACTCTTGTTTTTGCTGTATTGATGACAATAATAATAGGACTTCGTGTGTTTATTTTAAGTGTACATGCGTATATTGTATTATATTTGTTAATGTCAAATATGTGAGAGCTTTTTTTCTGAGACCTTATCAGAGCAATAAAAAATATAAGTTGAAACTATTTATATTTAGCTCAGATAATTTTTTTTCTAATTTAGGTAATTGTTAAAAATATATTCTCATTAAAGAGATAAAGACTTGAGCCATGTGTGACGTTAGTTTTCTGTCTCGAAAACATTTCAGGTACGGGATGAGCACCGGATGTGAATCCTGTACCTAGCGATCCACAGGCAGAAAATCAAACAACATGCTACCTAGGCTTAGCCAGCGTGCAATCAATCAATCAGTCAGTGAATCAGTCTGAATTATTCTGACAATCAAACAATCAATCAGTCATTGAATCAGTCAAACAATCAAACAATCAATCTGTTAGTGGCGTACAGCACTAGATGAAGTTTGCACATGTCTATGATTGTTGATGGCAGCGGTCAGTAGCCCGGCTCTTGTTTGCCCTCCACCCAGCCTGACCACGCAGTGCCCCGAGTCCCTGAGGAAGAGGGCCTGTCAGAGCGATGATCAGTGCGGCAACAAGAAGTGCTGTGACACCGGCTGTAACGTCAATATCTGTCAGACCCCGGGTACGTTAGTCACTCAGCTATTATTCAAATATGAGATCTTTACAATTGAGAATACATGATTTTTAAGATATACTGCTAAAAGCACTTTCCCATACCATCCCGGCAACTAACTAGATATAGCAGTGCTCTCACTAGGGACCGATTGAATGGTATTTGGCTTGTTTTAATTAATTGCATCACTGATTATGTTTGTTGTAAGCTTGTACTTTTATTTCTCTTTTTTATACACTTTGTATGTATGCGACTTTACACTGAGGTTGTTGTCGAAATAAACATATATATATATCTCTCTCTTTAAGTGCTGTGAGAATATTTGTAAGTTATGGACTTGTCAGTAGTTTCTTGTCATCACTGGATCAGCATCCGGTAAATAAATTCGATTTTCCCAATTGATTGTGTGATTGATTTATTGATCGATTGCTTGCTGGCTTGATTGATTGATTGATTGATTGATTTATTGCTTTATCGATTAATTGATCGATTGACTGATTGTTGACTGATCAATCGATCGATTGAGTAATTGTTTGATTGATTGATTGATTTCTCTAGTTCGACCAGGCACATGTCCTAGCATGATAGCTAAGTGCTCGCCCCCCCCCCCCACAGAGACAGACTGATTGATCTATTGATTGATCGATTGATTGATTGATTGATTGATTGATATCTCCAGTTCGACCAGGCACTTGCCCCAGTATGATGGCTAAGTGCCCGCCCCCCACAGAGGCAGACAAGCAGAACCAGTGCGGTACCGACATGTCCTGTCCAGCCAATCAGAAGTGTTGTAAAAACCCGTGCGCTGGGTACGGCGATAAGTGCATGGCCCCAGGTATGTCCAAAAAAGTAAACACACATTTCAGTGAAACAATTAACTATGTTCATATCTATCACTTTTTAATATCACATGTTTAAACCGTTAGGCAATTTAGTCCATTTTACGCATAATCAAACCAGTGAATGTCCCAGATTTTACTCTCAGATCAGCGCGGCTAGGATTCGAACCCACGAAGGTTCAATTCATCTCAGGATCTGTAATTTAGAACTTCATGACGTTACCCCTACGCTATTAAGACATTCCAAAGTAGTAAGGCTGTAACAACAACAACACTAACTGCAACAACAGCATTATATGTAACTAAATCAATTACCAATCTAACATTTTGTAAGTTGGCTGCTTGTCATAAATGAGCGTTGACTAGGGAAACAACGAGGGAAATGTGCGAAATATATATACAATATTTCTGTCAATATCAGGCAAATCTGATTTTAAATCTTTTATAGTGTTGTGTTTATCATATCATTTTCCTATTATACGGACATTTTCTGTCAGAGTTAGTCTGATTGAACCATGTTTTGCTCATTATTCTGCAATGATTACTCAGTCTTGAAATAACAAACGCATATTACGAATTTGAAGTTTGTAGAATGAATTGTTTTTGATAATACAATAATATCAATTATTCTAGTAATTCCAGTGCCTGGCCTAAAGCAGCGGTTATAAGCCTAGATATATAACGCCTAGATACATTACACAGGCTGGAGCCAGTGACGATGTCGGTAAGGTACTCGACCGCGGATCAGTATGTGCGGGATTGAAATCCTGGACTCGCCCGTCACTGACATTGCTTTCGAGTGAGGAAACTGAAGTTACCCTTAGCATGACCCGCGAGTTAAGCCAGTAAATTCTGTAAACAAGTGCGCTATATCTTATTATCTTATATATGGCTAGACGAATGTAAAATAATAGTAATGTTACATTTATGTGGTCATTGCAGAGTAACATTGATTGTGGCTCATGGAGACTAGACTACTGCAACTGTCTATCTCTCAACGCGACATCTGGTGAATGCAAATGGAATGAAGAATAAAACCGTAGGCTCTGGCGACTATTAATATATGATATTTAGAGACCTTTTTATCGTTAATTTTCACATTTGTGGCATCAAGAAAAGAGAAATAGAAACAAGTTGACCAAATTTTCTTCTGCATGCTTGGCTACTAAATTCAAAAGTTCCATAAAAAATTTCAATTGATCATAACCTTCTCAAACTTATTTTCAGAACAATTTAATTTGGAACTTTGTACCAAAATTTAGTTTTAATTCAAACACAAATAATAAACTGTCGGAGTGCACGTCGCACTTATAGTTTGAGTATTGTAAAAACTAATAAACCACTCATTCAACAACACCGTTTTTTGTCTCGAATCCAATGTGTAGATAACATCGGGCACTGTGGTTTATCATCTTATTAACTGTTGATTATGTGAGTCTTCAAAGCAGGGTAACTGACTAAAATTATTTAAAGTTTGCATTTGTAACAAGTAGGCATCCATTGTTTTGTAGATATAAACGTACACTTCGAAGCATGGACTCATTAACTGGAGTGGGAAATAGGGGAGTGGGCAAATATATTCTTAACCCTGGGGTTCCTTCCATTAGTACTCTCCCGCCATCCAGCATGAGCCTAAACAATGGAACAATTTCATGAGAAAAAATTTTGGCTATTGTAATTGAGAATAGAAGATCGAGCATTTCTTATTGCCCATTTCACGAATCTATCATATTATGCACCGTTAACCAGAAACCACCAAACAATATCGCGAGTTTGCCTCTCTCACGTAGTTTACTTTTTCATAAAAAATATGCTTCGAAGTGAAATTTTGTTCTTTGTATGCTGTTATTGGAGTTATTTCACAAATTAAATAATTATTTGAAAATTATCGCTGTCGGATAGCTGCTGAAATTCTGGATTCGGCTGACTGTGAAAGTTTTCACTTTATGCTTTATGTAAAGGTTTGAATTGATGACAAATCGAACTGCGTTCAAATATCAACTATTCCATTAATTGGAAATATACCGAGATAGAGATACGACGGGTTTACAAGCAGACTAGTGGTCGCAGTGTACCTGTGAAGGGGGAACCCTGCTATAAGAAATACTTTATTTCTAACTATATAAATTTAACTAAAAAACTTTAAAATTATTTTAGAGGCCATATTTTACACCAGCTACATGAAGTATGTGGAGAAGGCGTGGTTTTTTCATAAGTGCAGTGACTTTTAAATGGATGGGATGCACTTTACGAAATGCTAAAGAAGTCTTTAGGCAGGAATATATAGGCCTAACGAGACCTGGCACTTTTGCAGTGCCCAAAAGAGACTGGATTATTCTTCTTCCAAACTCGCATACTTTTCACATTTTTAATTATTTGGGAGGAGATTCTCCAAGACTAGTGCGCACATGATACCCCTGATCCTTCAGAATTCTGTTACTACGGGCTAACTGCACCGAGACTTGACTCATCACTGAAATAGCTTCTAGATACTTTCTATGGAGCCAGTGGCGAAGTCGCTAAGATACTACGCGGATCAGTATGTGCGGGGTTCAAATCCTGGGCTCCCCGTCACTGACTTCGCTTTCGAGTGAGGAAACTGACGTTAACCTTAGCTTTAGCTTTATCCATGTATATCTTACAAGCCGTATTACAACCCCCTCCCCACATACACACATACATACACACAAGTGCGCACACACACTTGCACGTTCTTTCTCATTTGTAATGAGGTTTTGTGATTTAAGACGAAACGGTTATCTCAAAGCCACCGTGGTCAAGGATCTTGCCTTGTGACATCTTGTGATTGAAATATGTAAGTACCATTAAAATCCACCATCTGTTGTAAAGCTGGTAACGCTAATGTTAACGTAAGTTTCCTCACTCGAAAGCGATGTCAGTGACGGGTGAACCCAGGATTTGAACCCGCACATACTGATCGGTACGGTATGGGAAATAAACGTAACTTTAATGGACAATATAATAAATATTTAAGCATAATATATTTCAAATGCAATCTTGCGGATGATGATGTGTATTCCTCTGTAATGGATCGACATCAGTGTAGCAAGAGGGTTGGAGAGACCACTCTAGTGTCCGCAAAGTGACGCAAATAGAGCTCAAAAATATAAAATTCTAGCATCAAACTTTAAAGTTGTTAGATTTCTTAATTTTATTAAAATTTTATTGAAACTAAGTTTTAATAAATTTTAAAATATTTAAGAAATCCTCGAAAATCAAAGAGAAATCTAAATCTTTAGAAAGCGGATGAATGAAATGACCCCACCATCATCCATATTTTCCTACTCTCTCTCTCTCTCTCTCTCTCTCTCTCTCTCTCTCTCTCTCTCTCTCTCTCTCTCTTTGATATGCTAGTAGAATTATTAAATTATAGTCACCAAATTAAAGGTTGACCTTTGATAATAAATTCTCGCTGGAGATAAATTATCAGCAGCAATATTAATTACAAAGAGATGAATTAAGTGAAATACAGTATTAATGATAATGATGCATGGCTCTGTGCACATACACATCGTTATCAAGCAATTTCCAAAAGTTTTTACAACGTAGTGGACTAACCCAGTGAACAATACTTATATATATATATATATATATATATATATATATATATATATCTTTCGCTCTCTCTCTCTCTCTCTCTCTCTCTCTCTCTATATATATATATATATATATATATATATATATATATATATATATATATATATATATATATATAGTTCTGCCAAGTGGCCAGTCCAATGCACATATTCCAACAAATGCGTAGTACAGCGTACATGCTTTTCATGCTCCAAAAGAAGCATTTCATCGATCAACGAGTTAATCCAGTCACAAAAGGCTATGAAGTATCTACATGTCACCTTATTGTAGCCAATGGCAGAATGATAGAAAGTGTCTATCTTAGTTATTATTTTTCTCTCAATCTTTCTATCTCTCTCTCTCTCTCTCTCTCTCTCTCTCTTTCTCTCTCTCTCTCTCTATGATTCTGTTAAGTGGCAGGCCCAATGCCCAAGATTAATATGGCTTCTGAGGTGGTCTTCAGTTGCTTTCTCAGTTTTTGCTTTACATAGTTCTTACACAGTCACCTCTTACGACACGAACAGTTTACGGCTGCTCTATTCTTAAACGTCCCGGACACAACATCTAAATATACATTTTTCCATAATCTACCTTATATTCTAAGAAAATTTAATCTAATTTTTTATGACTGTAGAAAATGAAAAATTGTCAGTTACACTAAATATGTTGCGAAAACTTTAAATTACATCAACGTTCTTGAAGAAAGGTTAACTAAACTTCATTCGCTGGTTAGTCCACCAGCACTATTGAGATACGTAGACAGTTCTTTACCGGTTGTTTTGAGAATGTAGAGGCGGGTCAATACTTGAAGCTATATGTGATACATCCTACAACCTGGTCAAGTTCTCTAATTACTAAATTTCTTTCCGCTAATTTATTTAATCTCACCAAAGAGATGCACAAACTTTGATTAACTGTTGTGAGAGAGAACTGTAATTAAGCTTTAATTACATTATTGATATAGGCCTAGTGTTTGACTATTAGAATGTCAAAAGTGATTCGATATCACTCAGACAATAGATCGCTTCAGATCATGAAAATAAATTAAACACAAATATATAAAATATATAGACGACTTTCTTTAAATATATAAAATCATACCACTTTTATTAGTTTAATATCGATATCAGGTCCATAATGGTGATTTCTTATTTGTGAAGAAATACATTACTCTGTTATTAATTGTTCACTATAAGCTTTCTTTCTGTTTACTTATTCGCCTGTCAGTCAGTCAGAAAGTCGGTCAGTCGGTCAGTCGGTCAGTCAGTCAGTCAGTCGGTACGTCGGTCGATCGGTCGATCGATCGGTCATTCGGTCAGTCAGTCATTCGGTCAGTCAGTCGGTCAGTCAGTCAGTCAGTTAGTCGGTCAGTCAGTCGGTCAAGCCAATCATTTTGATCAAATACAGTATGCCTACTTTTCTTGCAATAAATTCGTTTATTGTCTGAATTATTGTTAATAGGGATACGAAGCATACACTGAGAAGGCAATGGGAAATCACCTAAGCAGCCACATTTTCCCAAAACTTTAGGCGACATAGGGTGTAGATAAGCCTTACACATTGTGAATGGATTAATTTGTGGATCTATGGAATTTTCTTTATGGAGTGCGAACGCAGACTCGAGTGTATGACTATATTACATGGCTAGTTAGCAGATCGCTGGGGAGAGAGAGAGAGAGAGAGAGAGAGAGAGAGAGAAAGAGAAAGAGAGAGAAGAGGAGAGAGAAGAGGAGAGAGAAGGAAAGAGGGAGAGAGAGAGAGAATTACAGTGAACATATGACCTTATGCCTTACCCATAAGGTGTGAATAAGGCATAGACTTCGTGAAGGGACTAACTTGTTGATCTAAGGAGTGCTCTTAGGGAGCTAAAAGCAGACTTTGAGCATGAATATGTACCTTTAACCTGCCACTTGGCAGTGCACTGAAGAGAGAGATGACAAGGTACAGAGTATACAACAGCTGCATGTGTGATGACAAACAACTGTATAGCGTCAAGGTCCTAGCCACAAACAGTTCTTATAGAAGATTAAAGGCAGGTCACAATTAGATTGAAATACGACACTGGGGGCTGATAATGGTGGAGGGAAGGGGCTTTGAATACACCTCACGATGTTCAGTTAGGATAATTACTCTACTAATTATTTCCCCTTATTTGTTAGTGCACTGCCGGACCACAGACGTGTTTGATAGGTAGATGAATCAATTCAGTGTATGAAGATCGTGAGGTACGCTCTAATTAACTCCATTGATATTGATACGAGTGCCTCAAGATTTGTGCACTCATCGCTTCAACAGATCTGTGCTGAGAATCATTATCTGTGCTCATTACATTGTGCTATCAAAGCAATCTATCCTGTAGTTATATACAAGTATATGTGAATGTGTAACATGTAGGCCTACATGTGTAAATCGATGTCTCTGACATCGCTTTCGAGTGAGGAAACTGACGTTAACATTAGCTTTAGCTATTTTGAAAAGCTGCCCCTCTATGGAGCATACGCGACTTTTGTATCCATCTTATCTAGAAAATGACAGGTTCAAGACACATGATCACATTTAGAGTCTGTTTTCACGCTCTATAAAGAGCACTCCATAGATCTTCAAGTTAACCATTCACAAAGACTATGCCTATCCCCATGCCTACGTACATATGTAGTTTATTGCTTCTAAATATGCTTCTGATATGATTTCCCTTTGTCTCCTTTAGATATTGCTTTGTCGCCTCTTACGACCAGTGTAGTTAATGGTTGGTCTATTTTATTCGCTATGGTTTGCAGCTGTATAATCAACTTAATGTCATGATAAACCTATAGGTTTAATTTATAGGCTAAGCCTATAGGTTAAATCTACGGACTGTGGCTATGGACTAAGCCTGTAGGTTAAGCATAAGGATTAAGTTTATGGATTAAGCCTACAGATTAACCCTTTAGGTTTAATGCACTAGTAAACAAAAAGCTAATAAAATAGATAAAGTTAACGTCAGTTTCCTCACTCGAAAGCGAAGTCAGTGATGGACGAGCCTAGGATTTGAACCCCGCACATACTGATCCGCGAACGAATATCTTACCGACATCGCCACTGGCTCCATCCTGTCGCTGATCGGTGGCGTTGTCGACTGCGGTTCAGTAGTGTGAGATTCAAATCCCGGTACGGATCGTCACTGACTCTGCTAAGTCCTTTATTGAAAGTTCGGTTCATTTCTGGTCCTCTCCACTTTAATTACAATTAAGTTATATCGAAATTTAAATGTAACATTTTGCCTAATTTTATAAGTGTGTGCATTGTTGGGCCTTCATTTACTTTAATGGTTTTTTCGAAATAATCATTAATTTTGCGGTTTAATATCGAATCCACAATATCGTATGTGAAGAGCAAAAAACGAAAAATTTAGTAATTGCGACATTTTTTATAATAATAGGATATGTTTTCAAAATATGTTGTAAACGATATGTTGTAGAAATAAATAGTTCATATGCCACATGAAAATTTATTTTATCCAAATCGTGTATGTGGCTGAGTATATGATAGACTCTTATCCCTTTCGTAACATTTGAATTTCTCACACCACCTAAATTCTTTCTCATTCACATAGAGGCACAACGTTTCATTGCCAAGTGAAACTAATTCGCTACTAATATCCGTGTAAAGTACAACAAGGAAAGTCTTTGTAATGAACGATATGTTTAAATTCCCAGTCAGGGACATAGTGTTAAACATGATCATAGACTAGCCATTCAACACCAATACAGGGCAACTTAAACTAATGAACGACTGAGTAATACCCCACTTGATACCAGCGTCCATTCATTCTTCAATTCACCCATCCATCCGTGATTATAAACAAACAATCATTGTGGCAGAGGGCCCCTATAGGATCCTATAACATCACAGAGCGCCCTATCAACAGCCTGCCACAGGGGCCGGTAAGGTAGTGACAGAACACATATATAGAGTCGGTCTCAAGGGAGAGAATAGAGAGCTGTGAACACTGGGTTGAATTCCTGGTCTGCCAAACTAATCATAACGCTTTCCCTTTCCTCAGTTATAACTGAGTATAAGGCGTACTTCAAATTTACACTTGAATTGGGTTTCGTTATATTTATTATCAAAGGCGTAAGAGAGAACAGGAGGGTGTTTTGAGGGGGAAAGGGGCATGGTAGAGATGAAGATGGAGAAATAGAGAGCGAGAGATTAAGTGAGAGAGAGGGTGAGGGATAGCGGAAAAGAAAGGCAGAGGGAGGGCAAAATATAAAAAAGTTAACATTAACGTGAGTTTCCTCACTCGAAAGCGATATCAGTGACGGGCAGACCCAGGATTCGAACCCCGCACATACTGATCCGTAGTCGAATATCTTACCGACATCGCCACTGGCTTCAGTCAGTAATATGTATATATATATATATATATATATATATATAATATATACATGGTATATATATATATATAATATTATATATATAAATGTATAATATATATACATGTTATATATATACATATATATTATATATATAATCTATATATATATACATATATTATATATATATATATATAATATCTAACCTGTATATATAATCTCTATATATTAATTACTATATATCTAGAGAGAGAGAGAGAGAGAGAGAGAGAGAGAGGGAGAGAGAGAGAGAGAGAGATAGAGGAAAAGAGAGAGAAAGATATGGGAAGAAAGAGTGAGAGCGAGAGATATAGAGAAGAGAGAGAGAGAGAAAGAGAGAGATGGAGGAAAAGAGAGGGAGATATGGGGAGAGAGGGAGAGAGAGAGTGAGAGATGGAGGAAAAAAGAGAGATATATGGGAAGAGAGAGAGAGAGCGAGAGAGAGAGATAGAGAGAGAGAAAGAGAGAGAAAGAGAGAGAGAGAGAAAGAGAGAGAGAGAGAGAGAGAGAAAGCGAGAGAGAGAGAAAGAGAGAGAGAGCGAGAGAGAGAGATCTGAATAGACTCTGACATTGGCTCCCAGGAGACACTGGTAACAGAAGTGGCTCTCTTAATGGGAGATCAGCAGCCTGTGAATGAACACCCAGGAGAAAGTAGTGAAAGTCTGCACGGTGAATGTCAACCTATTAGCAAGCTCGAGTAGCCGGATGAGTTACGTCCTACGTCTCAGTTGACAGATCCTAGGGTGAATTCAACTCACCGGGGTTCGATTCTCGACCCCGCTGATCTGAGAGTAAATTCTTGATCACATACTGACCGTCTAACAGTCTTCAGATAATACAGTTGCAATTTAAATAGTAAAATCGGCTCAGTAGTTTTAAACTTTAAACATAAGATTTAGTGCGGTAGATCATCGTGCTCTATTGATTATTAAATCCTGAAGTATTGAAACCACACGCTATTCAATAGCGTGGAGGAAGCTGGAAAATTGACAAATATAAATAAAACTTAGTAATAACAATAATTAAGGTTTTACGCCTGTTTCCTCATCAAGGGATGATTTCAGGAAAGTAGTCTCAAACAGATACTGAGGAAGCCAAAGAGAAAATATTCTAACATTTTAATTGTGTTACAACGGCAGAACTATATTGCTGCAGGATTAACTGGTGGTAAATGGTGCGTTATTATTTGTATGAGTCAGGGACCTAAAATACTAAATTTATACAAAATCAACTTTAACAATTTTTCTCATCCTGAACTAGTTGTGCCGTTTCTGAGAGCATCCCATGAGATACCGAAACAGACATTAAACACAGCTTTATATTCAGCATGCCTCGGACACAACACGAGCGCTCTACTTACAGCGTCATTTAACTGCTCGTAACTAAGCGAATATTTAAACTGGACATAACACGGGCACTCTACTTACAACATCATTTAACTGCTCGCAACTAAACGAATATTTAAGCGCCACTAAGGACTTGACCGGTAAATTCCTCAGATCTTTCATGGATCAGGGACTTGAGGGATTAGACTTGGACTGGCGTCCTATCATCAGTTCTCCATGAGCTTCCGGCGAGCTTCTCAAATAGCAATAAACGTCGCAGCTTCTCCAGGCGATCCCTTCCTCCTTCCACCAGGCCTGGGTCAAGTGAGTGGGGAGAAATGAGGGGCTGCCCCCTACCCCCACCTTTAAAATTATCTTGAATTAAATTTAAAATTCTTATTTAAAATATTAAAGTTATAATTAAAATTAAAATATTAAAATTAAAATATTAAAATTAAAATACTAAAATTAACATTATTACTTTGAATTAAAGAATTTAGAATAGGTTAAATAAGATTCAGAATTCCTTATGTTTTTCTTGATTTGCTCATTCAATAATATTACAATTTTGTGATTTTTAAATTTATTTATTAAATAATTTAATAATCCTATTTATTTTTAATTTTAAAAAGGACTAACGAAATATAGAAATGAAAAACATCATATCAATGTGCATATTTTGCTAAGTCGAACATAACACATTTTGATATAATTATTTATTTATTTAATTTTAATGGAAGTTGTGGATTTAACGAATTTTTAAATTAGCGCATTACTCTGCAACAACTGAAGAGTATCATGGACGTCAGTAGCACTCTATGATTGTCGTCTTCTTCTCCGCATAGCAACATACATGACAACCGCATGTGCAGTGTACTACATAGTTTCATTTCTTAGCTGTTGTTTTTGTTGTTATTATTTATGCTGTTGTTACTTCAGTTAATGACTAATTTTTTACGTAGTTACAACGACTCTTCATTTCCCAACTAATGAAGATAAAAACTAAAACAAAAGAGTTACGCTGATCTACTAATTCTTAAAATAAGCCCTGTATCCTAAATTCCCCTGACCTGTCAATATTCCCCTGACCTGTCAATATTCCCCTGACCTGTCAATATTCCCCTGACCTGTCAATATTCCCTTCACCTGTCAATATTCCCCTCACCTGTCAATATTCCCCTCACTTCTCAATATTCCCCTCACCTCTCAATATTCCCCTCACGCCTCAATATTCCTCAAACTCGTCCACTAATCTAAAAAGCGATAAGCGCCTATTATAGAGAGCTTCACCGCGCTTCTGTTAATTCCTTCGATTTTACGCCTGTTTCAAGTATCGCAGGCGACGCTCTGCGAGGTGCAATGAAATCAATGCGGTATAGAGAGAGGAGAGTCTATGGAGCGAATAATCTCAGTGGAGAGATTCGTCTGCTGGTCGCCATCTTTGATCCTGACGTTGCTATGACAGAGTCGAGCTGGCGCGCCCGGGCGGACTATTTATCCGCACAGAGAGTTAGATCATGCGCCACAATCACACAGCATTCGCTAATTAACAGTGGCTTATTTGGAAGAAAGGGGAGTTTAGAGCCATCGTGGGACTTCCTTTAAATATAAAATATATATATATATATATATATATATATATATATATATATATATATATATACTATATACAGTATATAGTATGTAATATATATTTATATTTATTTTCAACTTTATTTTCTGTTTGATGTTACGTATGCCGATTCACACTTTGAACTGTTGATCTGCATGCACAATTATTTGTTGATGTTTCATTGCTTTTTTAAAAATAAAACGTATATACTACATTTGTAAATAAATAAACATAATCTATCTAACATAAACATAACATATCTAAATAAATAAACATAACTAAATAGCGGACAATTTCTTGATGACCTAAGCAGGGTTATATATCTGAGAGAGTCGCCCATAGAGCAGGCACTGAGGGACGTTTATCCATCCATTACACTGAGTGGTGACCATAACGCTCGTCCTATGCACACTCAATATCTGTCACCATGTCCTGCTAACTGTCTGCCTGCTTGTACGTGTCTGAATATATCTCTGACTCTCAGATTGTGCAAGTGATACTTGAAATCTTAAACGTGTTATATAACTTAGTCGAAAGCTGAGATGACACTGAGCAAGACACAATTTGGTTTTAGGAAAGGATGCGGCACAAGAGAAGCAATAGGAGTAATGCGGGTTCTTTGCGAAAGAAGCGTAGAATATGGAAATGACGTTTTTGTATGCTTTGTAGACTTCGAGAAGGCCTTTGACAGGATTGACTGGATAAGGATGATGAATATCTTAAAAGAATAGGAATTGACTGAGACATAGAAGACTAATTTTGAACTTGTACACGAATCAAAGAGCAGTAATCAAAATCCAACAAGAATACTCAGAAGAAGGTGAAATAGGACGTGGAGTAAGACAAGGTTGTAGCATTTCGCCGCTGCTGTTTAACATTTACGCTGAGGCAATGATGGAGGAAGCCAAGGAAGACTTGGAAGAAAGAATAAAAGTAGAAAGGAATTTGTTACAAGATGTACGATTTGCAGATGACCAAGGAATGGTCGCGGGCAGCGAGATTGGATTGCAGAAAATAATGGATAGGCTGAATGATACGGCACTAAAATATGGCATGAAGATTAAAATAAAAAAGACCAAGGTTATGAGAGTGTCCAATAATAGAGGTGAAGTTAATATCACAATAAATGGTACGAAATTGGAACAGGTAAGGAGTTTCATATATTTGGGTCATACTATAACCGATGATGGGAAATGAGAGACGGAAATATGCAGTAGGATTGCACAACCATAAGCGGCCTTTGGTAGCAGAAAAGAACTATTAACAAAAATTCTAAAGAAAGACACAAAGATAAAGATAGTGAAAACTTTGATTTGGACCAAGCTATTGCATGTATGTGAAACATGGACCTTGAGGAAGGAAGATATTAGGAAACTGGAGGCATTGGAAATGTGGATTTGGAGAAGAATGGCGAGGATTAGCTGGACTCAAAAGGTTGCAAATGAGGAAGTCTTGGAGAGAGTTGGCACAGATAGACAGTTGATAAATGTATTAAGAAATAGGAAGAGATGGATAGGACACATTCTAAGGGGGGGTCTATTTAAAGAGGTCATAGAAGGTAGAATGGAAGGAAAAAGAGGCAGGGGCAGGCCGAGATTAGGTATGTTAGATGATTTAAAGACCCACTCATATGTGGAAATGAATAGGAAGGCGGAAGACAGAGAAGAGTGGAGGCGTTATGTACCATGGACCTGCCAGTAGGTAGTGCACTAAGAGAGAGAGAGAGAGATAACTTAGTAATTTTTCGTGTAGAAATGTGTGTAGATGATTCATAGTTGTTTTTCAATTATAGGTCAATGCGTTGAATGACTGATTGATAGCATTAGTAATTTATCTGTGTATCCCTAGTTTGCCCCCTATTTCTCATTTTCAAATTCTAATCCCTGCTAATATTCATTCCTGCCTTCCACCATCCACACAGTGGAATCTTTCTCACTCCACTGATATTACCAGGGTGTGTAATGTACAGCCACCCCTGAAAATGAGGCACCCTTCCATCTTTCCACCCAGCCACCCTTCCACCCCGTCAGCCGTCTACCCCGTCACCCTTCCACCCAGCCACTCTTCCATCCAGCCACTTTTCAACCCAGCCACCCTTCCCCCCCCAGCCACCCTTCCACCCCGTCACCCTTCCACCCAGCCACCCTTCCACCCAGCCACCCAGTGACTCTTCTACCCAGCCACCCTTCCACCCCGCCACCCGTCCACCCAGCCAACCTTCCACCCAGCCACCCGTCCATCCAGCCAACCTTCCATCCCGCCACCCATCCACCCAGTCACCCTTCCACCCCGCCATCCGTCCACCCATGGTTCAACCATTCCTCTGTCCTCTCATTGACTGCGCTAAGTATCGAATCACAGCCCGTCAGTCTAATTAACCGTGTCTCTATACACCCCTGTGCTCTCACTCCCTCTCTCTCTTACCACTCTTACTCTCTCTCTCTCTCTCTCTCTCTCTATCTCTCACTTGCACCCTTACTCTCTCGTTTTCTCTCTCTCACTTGCACCCTTACTCTCTCGTTTTCTCTCTCTCACTTGCACCCTTACTCTCTTGCTCTCTCTCACTTACACTCCTACGCTCTCACACACTCTCTCTCTCTCTTACACTCCTACTCTCTCACACTCTCTCTCTCTCTCTCTCTCACACTCCTACTCTCTCACTCTCTCACTTACACTCCTACGCTCTCACACTCTCTCTCACACTCCCTACTCTCACTCCTTCGCTCATCCAGAACTCTCTCTCTTCCTCTCTATTACAGTAATAACTCTTCCATCTCTCTCTCACTTACACCCCTACTCTCTCACTCCCTCTCTCACTTAAACCCCTATTCTCTCTCTCACTCTCACTTACACCCCTATTCTCTCACTCTCTCACACTTACACCCATACTCTCTCTCTCTCACTTGCACCCCTACTCTTTCACTCTCTCATTTAAACCCCTATTCTCTCTCTCTCTCACTTACACCCTTATTCTCTCACTCTCTCATACCCCTACTCTCTCACTTACACTCCTATTCTCTGACTCTCTCATTTAAACCCCTAATCTCTCTCTCTCTCTCTCTCTCTCTCTCTCTCACCCCTATTCTCTCACTCTCTCACTTACATCCCTATTCTCTCACTCTCTCACTTACACTCCTACTCTCTCACTCCATAACTACTAATGCTGAACAAATACTGTAGCATAAACTGTCTTTTATTTAGATACGACTAATTATTAATATTGTCGGAGGAAGTTAAAGAGAAATCACCTAAAAGTCATATTTAATCGATTAAGCTATAAACGATTTCATGTTCGACTTAATGCAGACCTTATACAGACGTTGTCTTTGTGTGTGTGATAGATTAAGTTTACAGATTTCTTCTCATCTTCAAGAGTGGAATTGAATTGTGCGTTTAATTAGACCATATAGTCTATATCATATAGTCTATATCATATTATAGGCCTATAACCTACACATTATCAGAACGATTGAAGCAATCACAGAGAGTTGTGATTTAATACTTCAGGACTTAGATTCAACCCAATGGTTTTTAGTTCAAACCAATAAATTATGTTACTATTGTTGGCAATTCCAATCAGCAACTACAATTGATCTTTCAAGTTCTTGTGATATTGCCTGTCATACGATATTAATTGGCATCTCTAAACTGTTGTTATAAACGCCAGTTCAAAGCTTCTCAAATGTAAGATGTAGTTAGTAAATTTTATTAGTGTTTGATTTTCTGGCTTTAATAATTTTCTGATATTTGAGCACTTACATATTCTATATATTCATGAATCATTACTAGTCAACTTCTATATGAGCAGCTGTTTACTGTGAAAGAATTTCTTACATTTTCATGCGGAATAACCCCGTTCTCTCTCTCTCTCTTTTCTCTCTCTCTCTCTCTCTCATTCCGTCCCTCCCTCTATCGTTCACCACATGAGAGAGCGAAAGGGGGGGGGGGATCTTCTGTAGGATTTCTTGCGTGCTCGAATTAGCGACCAAACGATTCAAAGTCTGGGGACCAGCCCCTCCCCTATCCCCCCTACCCTGTACCCCTCCCTGTATCCCTTCCCTCCCGCATCTTCTGCTCATGAACAGGTGACTATGCTTCATGTTATTATTCTATATTATTATTACTAATATTAGACAATTGTTTTAATTTCTCTGTGATATCATGCTAATCCCCATTTATCGCTTTCAAATTCTCGTTGTATCTTCTGCTAATTATCTTTTTGTCTATTGCAAATACTCTTACATCGCTTACTAATTCTCCTTTTGTCTGTAACTAATAACATTAGTGACTAATTCTCTATTTCTCGATCTCCCTCCTCTCTCTCCCTCTATCACTCTTTATCTCTCTCTCTCTCCACCAATATCTCTCCTCTCTCTCTCTCTCTCACTCTCTCGCTCACTCTCTCTCTCTCTCTCTCTATTCAACTACTTTATTCTTGGTGTTTGCATGGTTACATATTACGTAACTAGAGGCATTGGAAATGTGAATTTAGAGAAAAATTTAGAGGATTAACTGGACTGACTCAAACAGTTACATATGAGGAAGTTCTGGAGAGAGTTGGTACAGATAGACACCTGATTGATGTAATGAGAAATAGGAAGAAGAGTTGGATTGGACACATTCTAAGGGGGGAAGGTCTATTAAAATAGGTCATAGAAGGTAGAATGGAGGGGAAAAGAGGCAGGAGCAGGCCGAAATTAGGTTTGTTAGATGATTTAAAGACCCATTCATGTCTTCTCCTCAGCATATTTCTTTTCAGATTGATATGGGTGAATTGATCTGTAGTGATGTGTGCTGTGGGGACGTCCCTGACATCATCCCTGGATGAGGAAACGGACGTTAAACCCTTATTATTATTATTTGTGGACAAGAAGAGGAAAGCGGAAGACAGAGAAGAGTAGAGGCGTTATACATGTATACCATAAACCTTCCAGTAGGCAGTGAACTAAGAGAGAGAGAGAGAGAGAGAGAGAGAGAGAAAGATAGAAAATGTAAACAAAATTACATTTATAGATTCTTGGCTCATTAGCTAATAAGCTATTTTAATAACTACGATTTTAAGAAACCCGATGTCGCATCGATGCATAACAGAGTAACCGTGCGGTACTTCTCTCTCAGCCATTAACTCACCGCCCATCACTTCAGCACGACTGACTCTCCCAGACTCCCTAGTCTCTCCAGCCTCTCACAGTCCTCCACATGTCAGGATGTCCTTCCTGGTCTCAGTCCACCCCCCCCCCGATCCTCTCAGGCTAATTATTTCATCATCTCTTTCAACTGGTCTGATCGCTTTACTAAAATGATTTACTATCTATGCATTCTCAAGTCATTTATTAAGCAATGTGAAAAAATAATAATGTACTTTAGAATTTTATTGAGTAAATAAAATTTTTAATAATAGCTAATTGGACCTGCCAGAAGGCAGCGAACAAGAGAGAGAGAGAGAGAGAGAAAGAGAGAGAGCTAAGTGGATGCAGTAATTTATTTACTCTCTTCTTAGTTCGGAGCGTGACGCTATAAAGTCACTCTCCAATAACTTATTTTATTTAATCCATACTCTCTTCTGCAATTGGCTTCCACAATAGGCAGCAAACTGGGCTTGCAAGTGGTGTGTTGGCAAGTTGTTCGACAGCGGACCAGTAGGTGCAGGGTTCACATTCAGTCCTTTCCCAGTCGCTGACATGATATCGAGCATGACAATGACGTTAAACTTAGCTTTGACTTTAAACAGTACACGCCAAGGCCTTTTGTGAAGGGACTAACTGGCTGATCGGTGTGCATGTGGTTCTCTTTATGGAGAGCGAAGATCAGTATGTCAGTAGGAATATGAACATTGGGCCTACCACTTTACAGAATGTTAGGGAGGGAGAAAGTATCTAAGCAAAGACAATTGCTTAGACTGAAGGCATCGATAGCATCGGCCGAACCAAAATTAAGATAGCGCTGTTAGGGAAAAACCCGAAAAGGAAAAGCCCTATAGAGGAATAACCTTCAGAGGAATGACTTATAGAGGAATGCCCTATAGAGGAATGCCCTATAGGGGTAAACTCCTCAGCGAAAAGCCCTATAGAGGTATGACCTTTAGAGAAATGCTCTATTTAGGAATAACATTTAGAGGAATGCTCTATAGAGGAATGCCCTGGAGGAGGAAGCCCTATAGAGGAATGCCCTATAGAGGAGAGCATGCCATGAAGGGGAAAGCCTCACAGGGGAAAGCCATGTAGCGGAAAGCCACGTAGAGGAAAACCCTACAGGGGAAAGCCCTATACGTTCTTCAGTATCGATTGAGACTGACTCGAGATGTACCACGGATGCGACACTTAAAGATCTGAAACACTTGAAGCACTCGTAGTATCAGGTGCTGAAATTAGTAGACACCGCCCCGGGCTCTCACGTCTATCTCCCCCCCTCTCCTGGGGGCTTCGCGACTGATTTACATAAACTCATTAGAGAGGGTATTGATCAACTGATGTACGTGATAAATTCAATTCTACACACTCATCAGCGGTCTATAACTCATCACTCATCTTCTAACTGTTAAATACGGATAAAACTGAGTAAAGATACCAAGAAGTAGCTTAGTTGTAGTGAAATTAATGTCAATTTGCTGAAACAAAAAGGTTCTATTCAAGTCGACTCGACATATTCGAGCTACCGTCCGAAGTTAATTAACTCTGTGTTTAAGCTATTAAAACTCCGTGTTTCAAATGCACATTTCTAATAAAAATTAGTACTGAACCTGCATTTAAACCCGAACCTCTCAATCCCAAATCCTAGCTATGTACACGATGACAATCATACAATTATCAAGCAATAATCATACAAGCCACATTGGAAAACAAAGGACAGAGTGTTGATAGGATTGATGGGACAGAGTGTTGATAGGAAAAATCCAAGGGTGATGAAAGGTTATTCTTAAATTCGCTTTGGCTGCAAATGATGCGCCATCAACAGCAAATATTACTAGTAACCATTGAGAGGAAGGAGGAAATGGGTCTTAAACTAGTATTTATCTTTCCTGACCCAGTGTGCCGTTATGTTTATGAAATAAAAGACATATTCAGCGGACGTTTATAGTGGACAAATGACAGAGCTGTAGTTGGCGTTAATTTTAAGCAATTATAAATATGGCGCATAGATAAAATTTAAATAGCCTATAGTCCGAATAGGCCTATACTCGATTAAAATGCTCAAATGACAGAGTTTTAATTAGCGTAACCATTAGAGAATTCTAAATATGGCTGTACGACGCTCAGTGTTACAAACTGCAGACAGACAGACAGACAGACAGGCAGGCAGATAGACAGACAGGCAGGCAGGCAGACAGACAGACAGACAGACTGAACTGGCTTGCTATATTAGATATTCCGTAAATTAAGGCAATTTAGTACTACATCGTTTTGTGTCCGGATCACTCAAAAATAAACAGAAATATAAACTGTTCTAAGCTGTACTACACTGTAACTGTATTAAACGATAAAAACTGAAAGAGGCAACTAAGTAAAATCTGAGGAAGGCAAGGGAAAAAAGAAGCCACAGTATGCTTAAACTATATAATTATATTTTATAGGTTACTCTATCGATGCATATCCATCAACCCGTGTCATTAACCATCTACACTGATCAAAAAGTCTGAACTATGAATAGACTAGTTGGTTGTATATGAGCTATCATCGCCACTGGCTCCATCCAGTGGCGATGTCGGCAAGATATTCGACCGTGGATCAGTATGTGCAGGGTTAAAATCCTGGGCTCGCCCGTGACATTGCTTTCTAGTGAGGAAACTGACGTTAACATAGCTTTACCAGCTTTTGCTTTTTACTTTAGAATTTTATTGAGTAGGTAAAATTAAAAATAATAGCTAATTGGACCTGCCAGTTAGCAGTGCATCAAGAGAGAGAGAGAGAGAGAGGGGGGGGAGGAAGAGAGAGAGAGCACTACTACACGTCTCCACTAGGATTACTATTGCTGGGCACGTACGTTTAGCCGCTAATAGTCTCGCTTTATCCCGCCTCGATGATCCACCGTATAGTCTGTGGGGCGGTGTGTGGAGGTGGGGTATAGAGATACAGGCTTATCTTCTTCTTCAGTGCACTGCCAAGTTTCAAGCTCAAGGTACATATTCATACTCAAAGTCTGCTTTCTCGCTGCATAAGAGCTCTCCTTAGAGCAACAAGAATAATCCCTTTACAAAGTCTATGCCTTATCCCTACCTTATGTAGCCTATAGCTTGGGAAAAGTATGGCTTCTGAGATGATTTCCCGTTGCCTTCCTCAGTTAGTCTTACGTACACGCAGCAGATTGTTTGCGGTTGCCCTATTCTGCAGTGGTTCAACCACACCCGAACAAAACACGGGGAGATAGGCCTATATAAGTATATATGTATGTATGTATATATATATATATATATATATATATATATATATATAGATATATATGTATGTATGTATATATATATATAATAAATATATATATACAGTGTATATATATATATATACATATATATACATGTATGGCTTCTGAGATGGTTTCCCGTTGCCTTCCTCAGTTAGGTGGATAATTACCATTTAATCCAGAGGAAAAATACTTCATGGTGAGGTGGGTCACCTCTTGCCATCCTCAGCTCATGCCTTAGTCGCTTCTTACGTACACGCAGCAGATTGTGTGCGGTTGCCCTATTCTGCAGTGGTTCAACCACACCCGAACAACACGGGGAGATAGGCCTATATATATATATATATATGTATACTATGCATATTTATATATATGTATATATATATATATATATATATATGTATATATATATGTATATATACATATATATAAATATATTTATATATATATATATTCATTATATATATATATATGTATATGTATATATACATATATATATATATAAAAAATATATATATATAAATATATATATACAGTATATATATACATATATATATATATACATGTATATATATACATGTATATATATATATATATATATATATATATATATATATATGTATATTTGGATTTTATGTTATATTTCTACCTGCTTCTGTAATATTGTCATATTGTCACAGCCTGCGTTTTGTGCTATTGATAATGGAAATAAAAGGAATAGATTACAATTATGTATTGTAAATTTAATATATATATATATATATATATATATATATATATATATATATACTGTATATATATGTGTGTGTGTGATTACAGTTAGTGGATGTTGTTGCTCAAATCCAATCACACACATGACAGGGGGGGATCTTCTGTAGGATTTCTTGCGTGCTCAAATTAGCGACCAAACGATTCAAAGTCTGGGGACCAGACCTTCCCCCTATCCCCCTACCCCATGCCCCCCCCGGTCAATATCTTCAGCTCATGAACGGGTTATTAAACTTACAGCGCTCATTTTCTAATTTCTTACTATTATCAAGCTTCAATAGCTAAACGTGTAGAGCGTCAGGTTTAATTACTATTCATAAAGTCTTTAGAATGTCTCAATAACATAATGATTAGAGGCCTTATGCAACGTCATGAAGTTTTATATGACAGATTCTGAGGTGAATTGAACCTTCGTGGGTTCGAATCCCAGCCGCCCTGACCTGAGAGTGAAATCTCAGAAATCACTGGACTGGTTATACGAAAATGGACTAAATTGCTTAACGGTTTAAGCACGTGGTATTAAAAGTGATAGATATAAGCAAAGTTGATCATTCCACTGTAAATCATGTTTGCTTCGTATCTACAAAGTTTAATTATATAATTTCATCATCATCAGTACCTTGCGTTCTGAAGAGAACATAGGGCGGCAACATTCCTCCATTCTCTTTTGTCTTCAGGAACCCTCACTGCATCTTCCCATGAAATGTTCAACGCTTTCAAATCTTTGTTGATCGTGCTGAACCAAGTATTTCGAGGTCTTCCTCTGTTTCTATTTCCAATGCTTGGCTTCCAATTACACAATTGACTTCTTCCTCTTCTTTAAGTGCCGTGCCTGTTCCAAGCCTGGGCGGTCATGGTCATATTCCTCCATATGTCTCTGTTCATTGTTGCTCTGATCTTCTCTGTTTCAGTTAACTGCATCCATTTGCTATGACTCTTAATAAACGTCATTCGTTGTCGGATGACGTTTATTAAAATACAATTATTACAATTGACTATAATAACTATAATGGTGAATAGAGGAATACATACAATTACTTAATTAATTAATTAGAAAGAGAACTAACGAGTCATTAAATCTTTACGTTGATCATCAATTCGTTATAAAGTCATTATGTTTATTATCTTGTAGTCAAACAACTAATTTATTTATTTATTTAAATATCTGATGTATATTTTATTCTCACTGAAAGGTTTTATTTCGCTCTCATTTAGCAAAACAACTAAGATAACCAATAACTGATGTCTACGTGAAACTAATATCAGTTTTTAATTAAATAAGTTGCGTAGATATTATAGACGCATTTAAACAGTATTTTTTGATATTCTGCAAGCGTCCAATTTATGATATATCTCATTTCAATGAATGCCATAAGTGAAGCTAATGATCCCAAACAAATTACCAGTTCTAACGGCAGAGTTATTACCACTTGCAGAGATCTGCAAAGAGAATCTATTAAATAACTGTCAACGAGCAACATAGGGGAATGAGAGACGAGAGACAGCTGTTCAAATCTGCGTCATTTGTCATAGATCTCAAGTTATTGATACGTCAGGGGCAACTTATTCTGATATTCTGATCTGCGTGTAGGCTACGTGTTTAGAATGTCTCATAGCGTAGGGGTAACGTCATGAAGTTTTAAATGACAGATCATGAGGTGAATTGAATCCTCATGAGTTCAAATCCCAGCCGCGCTGATCTGAGAGTAACATATCGGACATTCACTCGACTGGTTATACGGAAAATGGTTTGAATTGCCTACCGGTTTAAACTTGTGGTATTAAAAGTGACAGATATCAACACAGTTGCTCATTTCATTATAATGCGTGCTTAGAATGGCATCGACTATAAGGTACGCTATGATGTTAAATAGGCTGTTTAATGCTATGTTTACAATCTTACCAAATTGCTACAAATTTTAGATATGCCTAAATTCTGATTAGATGTACATGTCAATGTTCACAATATCCCATCTAGGCCCTGTTTATGTTTTAGAATGAGAAAATAAGGAATAGTTTTTATTTTAAATTGTTTCGATTGTTTTTTTAATGATCATCTTAAACATTGAGCCATGCAGTAGATTGTTCTGCTTGAGACGTCCCTAACATTGCTATCAGTAGATGAATCAGGCGTTAAATATTCTTTTTGATATACTCATTGCAGGTCTGTCGTCAATTTCCTGTCTCGAAACGACAACAACAACAACAACATAATTATAGCGCAATTGTCGTCCAAGACAACATAAAGCACTGTATAACAAGCAGTAACGGGCTGATATTAGCATTGGATTTGAACTCTGTAGCTATTAAGTCAGACACAGTGATGATCATAGGACGGTCTCTCTCTTAGTGCACTGCCTACTGGCAGGTCCATGGTATATAACGCCTCAACTCTTGTGGTGAAACACCATTTTTTCTTGGGGATATGCTTTTAACGAGTTTAATCCCCTGTAATTTAATCCCCTATGCTTTCCTCAGCTTTGACAGACATTTGCTGGGCAGGGGCGTCATACCCTGAGAAAACAATCCTGTTTACCCTAAACATAGCAAGGTATCTACCCTTAAATACAACATTGATCAGATATTTCAATGGTAAAAGGGTCAAGTCTCAGAATAGACCAATCGCACGCTGCTGGAGTTTCATTGAAAGCGTTAAACTCATATATTAGGAAGGAAAACTGAAAACCACTTCGGAGGTAATTTTTATCGTTTTAATAATTCTAATTAAAGGTAGGCTATCTTAACAGCAACTCAAACAGCATTTAGAGTGCTACTGTCGTTAATGACAATGTCTGAGTCATGGAAGCTCTTAACATGACAGGCTTAAAGTGAATATAACTAGTAACAGATTTTTGGCAGAAAACCTTAAAATGTTAATTTAACGCGTATTAGACCTCAGTAGGGAGCAATTTAACAGAGACTAGAGTAATCTGCTTCTAATAATCAACCGCATTGACCGAGTTATGCAATCATTGCTTTTTCTTATCAAGGGTGACGGTAACTGCGGCCATGCCTAAAGGTTGAACAAATAAACTAACTTTAAACTAGCTGGAAGGGATAAAGCAAAGCTAAAGCTAAAATCTAAGGTTAACATCAGTTTCCTCACTCGAAAGCGATGTCAGTGACGGGCGAGACTAGGATTTGAACCCCGCACATACTGATCACTGTTATCAGCGGTCGAGTATCTTACCGACTTCGCCACTGGCTCCAGCCAAGGTCAACTATACTTCGACCTGATACCACTAAGTGTACACGAATCACAAATGAATTTATATTATGCAACTCCTCTGGATTAGAAAACCACAGGTCCACTCGCAGTTTCGAACTCGAGACCACTAGTCTTGTTGAAGAGGCTGGCTCTCTACCACTGCGCCACAAGGTTTCGTAACTAAACACGGGCAAATATACTTCATTACAATAACTAGTAGGTGCTGATAGTGCTTTCGGGTGAGGAACTGAGCAGTAGATAGAAATTGATTGATAGTTTACAACAGGACATGCTGACTAAAGCAGCAGTCTGATAATGAGATTTGATTTTTTGCTAATCACACAACTGACTTGTAATTGGTCTCTTTTATTGGCGATGTAATGCATACTTAATTGAAAACGTTTTAACTAAAGCAACGTTACGATTTATTTTCATATCGCACCAATAAATGCCATCAAATTAACAATGCATTAGAGACTTTACTCCGCAGCAGAGCAGATCTGCTCGCTTTAACCGAATAGTTTACTCAATTAATATTTATTAATCGTATGCATCTCTCATTAGCATGCATTACCTGATCATCTACAGCATAGTAAAAAGTTCATCAGTTGATACTTTTAACTGTTGCATATTTATTAATTAGTATAATAAGGTATTTCCAATACATAAATTCTTAGATATAGAATTTTGCTTTAGTGATTTTATCCCACTGGGCTATCAACATCTATGCATATTTCAATGTTCATGTATATATATATATATATATATATATATATATATATATATACATGTATATAT